>SZWC01027483.1:7895-30073 GCA_023375785.1 Penium margaritaceum | reverse complement strand
TATATCTATATCTATATCTATATCTATATCTATATCTATATCTATATCTATATCTATATCTATATCTATATCTATATCTATATCTGTATCTATATCTATATATATATATATCTATATCTATATATATGTCTATATCTATATCTATATCTATATGTATATCTATATCTATATCTGTATCTTTATCTAAATCTATATGTGGACCTTTTCCAATGACCATGATCTACAAAGGACATCGGTACAACGCCACAAGAATGATGTGGAGCTATCCTCTACACAGAAGAGAGGAAGTTCCAGCATACTTCTTCAAGAAGCTTGCTATGGCCAAAAGGCAAAGCAACAAGAACTATGGATTCTATGTCAAGACAGTGTTGGTAAGTACAAAATCACAGGGTTTGCCATACAGCTAGAGGATATCGGCATTGTGCTGCAGTTCTCTACGCTATACACTCCGTAGAAAAAAGGTGTGAAGAGAGAGCTAACCGCACAATACGAGAAGCCCTAAAGTTGATGCTCCTACGAGTGCAGCTCGACAACTCATGGTGGCCATATGCACTCCGGCAAGCTTTGTGGGTATGCAACCGCGTGCAAGACGTGTCACTACCAGGCATGACACCCTTCTTGGCATGGCACAATGACAAGAGTGACATATCCATGCTATGCACCTTTGGATGCATGGCCTTGCTCCTTGTCACAAAGGAACATTCTTCGAAACTGGAAGATAACGCAACAGTGGATGTCTCCATTGCATAAAGCCGTAACATGAATGGGTGGGAGTTCTACAACGTGGACTCCCATCAAATCATTACAAGCAAAGATGCCATATTCTTGAAGAACCTGACGTGCTCTGCTTGGGAACTAAGCATTCTAGTGAGCCTGCTCTATTCCAATTTTTCTACAACTCTTACTTAAGGACGCTAGAGGAGGGGGAAGCTGAAATTATTCCTCTCACCCTTCTTGATCAGGATATGACAGATCAGCACCCAACGGCCACGAGTGTGGCCCTCAAAACTTGCCGGGAAGAACGCACCACTTCTAATCATGAGGTGCTCATAGTACCTCATGAAAACAATACAGGCATGGGAATGAAGGATTGTGCGCATGCGCTTGAGAAACCATATGATCAAGCTGCAAGGCATCTGAAGCATCTCACGCGCCTTTTGCGACAACAGTTACAACAAGAAGAAGAGGAGGAGATCAATGAGGCAAATCTTGCCATCATGACCTAATCCATCTATAAAAATAGAGATGATGTCCTGGCAAACTTCAACACCACACACCTTTTATCTCTTGTCTCAACGTGCACGCTTCCTGTAGAGCTAAAGACTCTGACAAAGGCACTGGAGAGTAAGCATGCTAAGGAATAAAAAGCAGCACTTGATGCAGAATACCAGGGTTTAATGGATCAAGGGAGCTCACAAAACTTCCATCGGGGTCTTGACCATTGGGAGTGAGGTGGGTGTTTTGCGTCAAGACAAGAACCAATGGGAGAATTGAAAATTTCAAGGCTTGCCTTGTGGCAAAGGGGTTCACGCAAGTGGAGGGAGAAGACTTCTTTGATACCTTCGCCACTTGAGCCGCTACACCATTACCTACATCATGTTGGCAGGTGGAGCACAGATGGATTAAGAGGTGTACCAGCTATATGTCAAAAATGTCTTTTTGCATGGCGCGATGGATGCAACCGTCTACATGAAGCAACAAGAGGGCAATGATGACAGGAGTGCCAGAGTATGAAAACTAGTGAAGTGTTTGTACGAACTGAAGGAGAGTCGCCTGCTTTTGTACAGGAAGCTGCAAGTGGTTATAGAATCTCTTGACTTTGAGACTTTAGAATACAACGACTGTCTCTTCCTACATCGAATTATGAGACACGAAACCAGACTGCTATGTGCTGGTCTATGGCGACAACCTTCTCATCATTGGATCATTGGTGATTTCATCTAAGCAACAGTAGCCACCATGGTGCAAGACGTCAATGTGACACTCATGCCCAGCTTTGAGCACTACTTGGGCATGAACATCGAATGGGACTGTGAAGCGCATCCGCTTCACTTGAGCCATAAAACGTACACTTTTAAACTTTCCAAGCGATTCAATGTTTCCAATCAACATATACCAACACCTATGTCACAGTAGCAGCTGACACATCAGGGATAGAGGGGGAGGAGTGAGACCAACTATCTTAGCAGAGTTGGATCGTTGATGCACGTAGCAAGTTGTTCACGGCTGGATTTGCAGTTCACCGTGAGCAACTTAATACGTTGCAATGAAACATCTACGACGGTGGCGTACAAGGAGCTCGACAGACCTCTAGGCTACCTAACGATAACAGGGGACACAAGTCTTAATTTGGGATAACAGCCAACCTTGACCTTGATTGTTACATCTACGCCAATTTTGGGGGAACGAAGGAAGACCGTCAAAGAACAACGGGTTTTGTGTGCTTGCTTAGTGAGGAACAATGTTTTGGAATAGCAAGTAAAGAAATCACATCACACTTAGATTTGCAAAAGCGGAGTACGTGGCAGCTACTTTAGCAGTACAGGAGGTCATGTATCTCTACAACCTTCTGGAGGACATCAGATTTGGTCAAACACAGTTGACAAAACATTGTTGACAACAAGTTTGCAATTGACCTTACAAACGTGATAAAATTTCAAGGTAAAATGAAGTACATTGACACTCGTGGACATTGGATTTGTTCAAAAGCCAAAGAAAACATGCTCAAATTTGTGCATGTGCCACGCACAAAGCAAGCAGCTGACGTTCAGACAAAGAGTGTCCTGAAGGAAATTTTTTGCAAGTGCACGCGGCAGTGTGTTCTCACCTCCAACGCCTTCATGTACTATGTGTAGTAGCATTCGGCCGTGGAGGATAGGCAAAAGTTGAACACACACAGCTCCACCATTGCGCAAGCTTGCTTCACACACACAAATTTCACATGCTCCATGGTGCACACGACAAAAATGCCATAGAAAAAAACAGGAACGGAAAATACCAATCAAAAGCATCGGTGGATTCCCCAAGTGGATGGCACTTTCTGTGGAGGATGTCCTATTCCTGTAAGTTCCCTAGCAGTAGATTCACGATCTTCAAATGATTTTAGCTATGGAGGACCTCAGGTTGGTGCGGGGCGTTTTGCAAAATCATCACCAAAATCAGCCAAGGCAATGTAGCAAGAACTTTTTATTGGCCTATAGCTTGTCACAAAAGCTCAAGCAGCATCATATCGAGTTTAGGGAGTGGAAGAAGAAAAATCATCCAATCAACCAATCCAGCCTTTGCTGTCAATGACATAGGTTTATGCTAGAGGATTCATTGCCAAAGCCAAATCCCTCACAGAAAAAACACGACTTGTTGCAACTGCAAAAACAATTGTTGCATAGTTAAAAATGGTCTAGAGCATCATTATGAACCCGGAGGAAAAAGAAAAAAAAGACTTCCACACAGGTGCACAAGAGTGCCACGATTCAAACCACTAGTGCACCAATCAAAAGGGAGTGTTGAGGGGTGCAATTGTTACACTTGTACTAATCTCCACATGGTGAAGACGGCACTACAATCGGGAGACTGTACAAGAAGATATGTATTCTTTGGTAAATTCCGAGGTCCACTAGCTCCAGGGAATCTTCACCTGTACAGGCCAAATAAATTCTAGAAACCATCCCTGAAGCCGCCGAAAGGGGCCTGGTGTGTAACATTAAGTGCTGGCATGCGCAAGGGGCTTTGGCATGTCACTAGCTACCATTAGGAAGGAAGGGAGATACTGACTGTATAGCACTACGCAGTTACCCTAGTCAGGGAACATTACAGATGACTGGGCATGCGACATGTACCCTGATGATGAAGCCTAAATTGCATTTGCATCGTCATGCAAGGAGGGTGGGCTAGTCAATATGCATGAGCCAGTCAAAAGCGAGCTTCAAGAGAAACCTTATTTGTAGCCTGATGCTTCATCATGGCTACATTGGAGCTTGTGAGAGGAAGGCCTACAGGGCAAGCAACCACCTGAGGAAGCTACACCTGTTCATCTGGCAAAGCTTCCTCAAGAAGAAAGCTTCTCCCTGGACCTGCTGAAGTTCCTGTAACAATCCCAGTACTATATGAAGCTTCACCTTAAGGAAGTTTCTCCTAATAAGAGCACAAGAGGCAGCAAAATTGAAGCACCTGAAGGAACCTTATTCTTCAAAGGGTCAACTTGCAGGTATAGAAGGGCAAGCTCATCTTCTTTGAGATCTATCTCGACATTTTGCAAGCACTCAGCTCTGCTCAAGCCATTCACTTTGGAGCCCAGACCAAGTCTCTGCTGAAGATCCCTGCTAGGCTCCTATAAGCCTGGCAAGGCCTGCCAGCCTAGGTGGAGGCTACCGAGGAGGTCAGACAACGTGGAGAGTGCGCCAAGATCCTTTCCACGAAGGCTCATAAGGTTTAGCAAGGCGTTGCGTCTCTGTGGGCCAGGAGCTGTGCTAGCCTAGTGTGCTTAGATTTCCCATGTACTAGTACTTGTTATCAATCAAGATCTCAGTCCAAAGTTTCGAACCCTTCTCCTGCTATTATACATGATGCACTGCTAATCACCCAAATATCCTACCAACAAGGGTCCCACCCTTGCTGACAACAGAATCAAGAGTTTAAGTGGTATTACTTCTAATTTGACAATATCAAGTACTTCAAGGAGATAAACATAAGATAATTGAATTGAATGAATGAACAATGACATTAAAAAGATAATTGTTAAAGAATGCAAAACAACATAACCAACACTAAACAACCTAGTCAAAACAAGAAAACAATTGTTGAAGAAGACATTTGAGCCTTTCCAAAAAATTTAAGATGATATTTCAACCAGTCTCCATTAATTATATCTTCAAAACACAAGAATGATGCACTCTTCATTCATGAACAAGGATCTTGCAAGCAAAAAGGCTAAATTTTGTGTTCATCACAAGTGTATAAGTCAAAGACTTCAACTAAGTTTACCCTTTCTTGAACGCTAAATCATTCCCTTCACACAAAAAATAACGATACATTTGTGTTTTTGAGAAAGGAAGGTTTCCAAATACTTGACTGAAAAACCATACTTAAAGATAATTTCAATGGATTTCACTATGGATCGTATGAAAAAACCTGTAAAATGGTTGAATCCAAAATTTTGTTTCCATGTACGCTAATCTACATTGAACAAATTAAAAAAAACTATCAAAGTTATATCTTGTTATGAAAATTTCAATATGATCTTTGTACAGGATTGAATAGTAATTAAATTGCAATTTTAATAGGTGGTTGTTGAAGTGAAGCATTTTTTATGAGGCCATAAGTGTTCTCAATACAAATGAAATGTTCTTCACATGCTACAAAATGATGTACTTAACTAACAATAATGACACGAAAAAATCATCAACGCATTATTCACAAACAGAGATTCTGAACGTTGTGATGGGAAATCAAGACAATCTATGTCCATCTTCATGATTGTGCAACATTTTTGTCTTATGACATTATGTACATGGATGTTCAGAGCCTAGGGTATGTTTCATCAAAGGGATCTAAATGTATTATTCCTACACCCAAATCAACGAAAAATAAAATTGAATTCATGTTTTAAACAATTTTAATTTTAAAATAATAAAACAAACGAATCTTTTATTAAACTCGTAATCATGAGGTTAACATAGGGTGAATTGGAGAATCCCACAGAATACATCAGTTATTGTTTCATATTAAACCAATATGTACACTTTAACAAAATAAAATGATATGTATACATACATGTATATGTGTGTATATGTATTGACTTATCACAAGACATGTAATCATTTTCAGTTGAACTTATCACGAATTGGACCAGAAATAACATACATGTTTTACATATTTCATTTCAACCATTTTTAAAGGTTTTTATTTTTTTTAGAATTTCTATACTAATTTGTTTCATTTTTTTAATGTTAATGGCATGATTATCTTTTTTGTTAAGAAGGATAAACATTGTAAAAGGAAGAAATGGTGAAGGTATGATTTTTTATTGCGATGCTTGTGCTGAAACTCAAACAAAGTTAGAACAAGGCAATAGCGCTCAAGGATTCCTTCTTTATGATGAAGTATTATGACAAATCATAAGGATACAAGAAGGATGAAAGACTTTTAAGCATTTTTTTATTGCTTTCCACGAAATAAGGATTCCAATGAAAAGACACTTATTTGATGTTGATGATCCACACGAGTGTTTCTTTAAACACCTGTATATGTCTATGCATCCAAGCCAATGTGTCGTGAAGTTCTTCATGCTTTGGATAATCTGAATGGGTACAAATAATTTGTGCCCTGTTTTGATAAATAGTAACAGGTGTGTACAAAGTAACAAAACATGTCAAGTAGAAAGTAACACATAGAGAAACATTGAATAGATAACAAAAAACACATCAACAATGTGCAGAAAATGGGGCATGTTTGCATTTTGCATGGAAAAGAAGCATAATCTATTAATTAAAGAAACAAATCATGTTTACCACACATGGATTTGGGTTCGAATGCATAGCATAATTTCTTTCCTTGAGTTTAAGTTACCCCAATGCAGAGTTCCAATGTTGGAAGAAACATGGCAACTTATTCATGAGCATTTTCTGTCACGTAGACCCACTTCGTAATTTGTTTGACGGACTACTGCATCCTCTTCATATGATGACAAGGATAATCCACAACTTTGGTCTTTTGGTTTGTGAGGAAAATACCTCGCCAACAACCCATGCAAACAGGAAGCTTCATAATTGTGCCTGGTTTGAACGAGGGGGACTGGATGGTGCCTTGAATGATCCATTTGCCTCTTGATGTCTTTTGTCTTCTCATAACAGAATGCAATCCCATCACGGATACTTGTGGTAGGCTCCGTGCGGCCTGTGCCGTTGTACCAGGTACAACCTAATACGACACCACAATGCATTCCCATCCAATCAATGGGCCCTTCACGATGACGCTTGCCATGATGAAGGGGTTCTTGAGAGGCCACTCAAGTGTGTTTGGATAAGACCGTCCCACGGACTGCCACCTCCACGCTTTAATGTCAAACACACTTTTGTATTGAAGTTGGCCATGCCAACGAACGAGAGGGCAACCAAGTGTGGCAGAATAGCCTTCCAGCCATGAAAGTATTTCACCACCACCTCTCCATCCTTAGTTTAGTCAGAAACCTAGGGTTTCCACATTGTCAACAGAATGAAGTGTAATGGGTGCATTCGTTGAGATATTTTTTTTGGTGGAGTTTCTTCAACACACCAAAAAATGGATGGTTAAAATATTATCCTCAATCCTCTATTGTGGGTTTCCAAATGACAAATATGGACTCTTCGCTCTCACTGGGGCCGGATATTCTTATAAGAGGATTCATTGATGAGAGACTTCACTTCACAGTGAAGTTGAACTCCACGAACAACACCTGAAATTGCCAAGGTTGGTCCGGTTTTAAGGTCTCATTCACTTAGTAGGTCTTTCACCTCACTCAGCCATCAAAAGCCATTAGCATGCATAAGCTAGGCATCACCCTTGATGACTTAGATGTGTAATGACCTATAACTTGTTGTTTAGGCACTAAGAGATGTTGGCGCCTCTCAAGTTCTCACGTAATTGAAACGAGGTAGATTGATTGGCTGAAGGCTCCATCATTCTAAGGACAACGTAGAAGTAGCAACCTAGGTCGACCTTGGTGCCGGGTTACGCACCCACATATCCTGCCCTTTTTTATGCTGTCACATTGTAGGATTACCATACTATGTAACCTTTGTAATGAATTACCCTTAACTTGAAGATCTTCTACAAGAATGATACATCTCCAAATGTTACATGAAACACACCTCTAGTAAAAGTTTAGAAGAGATATATACCATGCCATCAATCATCGGTAAGGCAATCTATTTTTCCGCTTTATCTTTAGAAAAACGCCAAAAGCAGTATTTTTCTACTTGTTTTGGTGAAAAAAAACGTTTTCTCATCTATATTTGCAAAGGAAATGCTACCACAATGGTTTTTGTTCAATTAGGCCATGTTTAGACCCATTCCTTTTCCTTTCAACCTCATTTCACAAGTTTAAGGTGAAAAGGGGTGTATTTTGGCACTCTTTCTGGTTATAGTGTAGTACCATTGTGGGAACCAATTCCTTTTTCCTTACTATAGCCAAGAGTTCTTGAAACAATTAAACAAGGTTATCGGTGCATTCGAATTGACTTTCCATCACACTATCAATGAAATCTTGTCCCCCTCCTCCCTTCCCTTTCCCTTACAACCCCTCCCTACTTGTCACAATGGGGGGCGCCCCTCCATATCCATGGCAGGAGGAGGCCCTCAAAAACCCCATCAAAGAAGAGTGGCCAAAGAGAATCCGAGAATCATGCTCCTCGTACCATGACACCAATAAAGATCGCTTGTGAAGCGGGCAATGGCCATGCCCCATCCACATTCGAGATGATGGTGCTCAGTGGGAGACCTACCAATAAGGAAACTTGAAAATCAAGGTGACATCATCAGCTCCATGCACTTGTTAAGGGCCTTACTTGTGTTCCAGCTAAAAAGATGTGATGGGTGCAGAAAATGTTGTCTCACGTTGAAGAGGGTGACAATGGACCACATGACAACTGCCTATCCTTTGAGACCCAAGATGAAGAGGACAATGATTCTCTCAAGAGCTTTAAAAGTTCCACCTTGGTCATAATCAACAACTTATAGGACCTTATAATGTGTGACCTCGACACAGACAATTTTGTAAGCACTTCATTCACAACAAAGGGGAACAGTGGTTGTGGGTCAACTGCTGGTCACACATCTTGTGCCACTTACATGCATGCCATGCCAATAAGCGGCAATGTGAGAAACACACTATTGAAAGTTTCAAGTTAAAGTTAACTTCATCTATAAAATTGTCTAAGCACTCAATAATGGTTCATGTCATGTACATTACCATATTGACTACGATCTCTCTGGTCACCCAACCATCATAGCCTATAGTCAAGCTATCCCTTAACAAAATGACAAGAAGTTGTTTTTCTAACTATTTCTCCGTGTTATGTCATATGTATGGAGGATGTTTATTCCCTCTTAGTTAAAATTGAAACTGTTCTATCAATGTATTTTCTGTTTGGTTCAAAGACTAAGTTGTGGTGTCTTCACTCTGCCTGTTCTCTTCCTATTTATCCCTTCACAACTTTTTACTGGCATCATAACTGTAATCCTTGTCATTTCACTACTTTTCTCTTGTGTGCTAATTTTTTCACACTCTCCACTCTCCTCATTTCTCAAACATGCTATTAAAGCTTTCGGAAACAGAGCCTTGTGTCACTTGACCAATTCATCATTTCACCACCCTCTCAATTTCTCTCTCTAGGTAGCATTTCTCATCCTTCATCCCTTCTTAAAACACTGACACCACAGGTATTGCCTCAATTGTTCCAAATGCTAAGGCATCACATATCACTGAGAAAAATCCATGCTTCCACTCAAATGCCCATGGCAATGGCTGGCCTACTACCAATTGCTGATAACAACCAACTTGCCATTTTATGTTGCCACCTTTGTTGAAGCTTCCTACCGCCTAGGTTTTTGATCTTGTCAACCTGAATTGCCCAGCGCTGACTCTTTTCATCTGGAGATTTTCCCTTCAGGCTTATCCTCTATTGCTATCAACAAATCTTTTGGCCAAAAGGCACAATCACCTAATCATCAGCTTTATTTCCCCTTGAAGCGCAACCATTTCATGCCTCTATCATAATTTCATCCATATGCTCCACCTATCATCATTATCATGACACTTGCCCTTTTCTTCCTTCATCATTCTTCTTAGCTAACTCTTGCGTTGACCATAAAAACAAAACCATGCTGAATGTCAGGACATTGGTCACCACATATCTCCTTCCTTGAGCAAACTCTAAGTATAAAGGTTCACTTAATTGACATCAATGAACAATATAGTTTCCTCAGCATCTCTCCATTTTGGACCTCCTATGAATTTTGAATCCCCTTCATGTTGAGGCATTGGATACCACAAGTATAAAATAGTCATGCTCAATGTTCCTAGGCTAACAGAGCACAAGCTGTCACTACTTTGACACCATGGTATCTCCTAAAATGACCTTCCATTGTCCTCATCTGTTTCATGAACCTCATATATCTCTACATCAACTCCTCTTATCATTTCATTAGCATCTTAGTCCAACATCAGCATCTCAACCTCATCTTCTTTATCATTATCCTCTTTCTTGTCTACATCATCATCATTGTCACCATCAATCATCTTCATCTATATCCTCCTTAACATCTATACATTCACTTTATTTATCATCAATAATCATCTACAATGGATGGAGGATTGCCCTTATTCTACTTCATCAATCTGCCGCAATCATTCAAAATTATCTTCCACACGGTACAAGGATTTGCCCATTGAAATCGCCAATCTTGTGACGATGTACACCCACATAGCTCTTTCCTCAGCACACATTTGTCTCCCCTACACCTAGAGTCGAGACTGAATCCTCCTTCATTTTTTGTTAACATCATCAGCATTTGCGACTAGCACAAATATCAGCACTAGCTAGCTGCTAATCTCTTTATGGCCTAGACCCATGCCAGCAAGACATTATCTCACAACGCATTGACGCTCGCCTTTCCCCTGCCACATCTAGAGTCTCCATACTGCCTCATGAACAAGGCCCGCCCATGTGCCCAGCATTATCATCAATTCGCTTGTATTTATTCTCAGCCTTTGCCCTTAGCAGTGGAATCTTCATAAACAAACTTCCATATTGGTGGTCACTTGCGCACGTTTTCCATTCCATTCATTGCATACTTTGCTCCTTTCTTGCCTTCCCTGAAACTTTGATAGCATCAGCATCAATATTACCATAATTACGGAAAGGAATGTACCTGGGAGAATCGGAACTCCATGGTAGGCCCTTATGGTACAATCTTTGTTGAGGGCCTTGTTTGAGGCCTCCTTATCAAATCTACAATTCCTCTCGATTTTTCAAAAACTCAAACAAACCATGATGTACTATTGAACTACAGCCCTTCTTCATGTTCAACCATCAATGAAGCTGATCTTATGTATTGAATGTTACACACTAAGTAAGCTACTTACTGAGATTATTGTTGATCTTCTAGATTGTACGTGGAACTCCCCTGATTGCGTGAGAAAAGAGATGGTTCTTGAAACTAAACTCAACATAGAATTACACTTTCATTGAACAATGAGAGACTTCAGCTTCGATTTTTCAATCTCCAATGGGTTTTATTTAGCCTCCTCAACTCAATATCCCTTATTCGTTCAGATTGGGAAGACGCTATACTAAAAGAGGCGTTCATTCTTACTACTCACCACTCACTTCAACCACTAATCTGACAACCACATGAAGGCTTCAGGTAGAACTGTCCATCCTTTTGCATTGCCTGTTTATCACATTGAACTCATTTTTTGCTTTGCGAAGGTTGTTGAAGTATTGAAGTCTGTACTTTTTTAATCTCTGAGACAAATCTGAGCTTTCAATGATTGTTAAGGTATCTACCTAGACATCTTGACAAACGGTTCTCTGGACACTTGAGCGCTATAGCCAATATTTAAGCTATCCCTAAAAAAAGTGACAAGTGTTACCCACGTCTTGCTAACGGAAAGAATCCGTTGCTTGTACCAATTTTTTCTTCTTTTGTAGTACATAGGAAGGATGTTTATTCCCTCCTAGTTGAGCTCAGAAGAGATCTATTCATCATGTCTGTTTTTGTTCCCACGATGGTTTTGCTATGTTTTTAATCTTCCAGTTCTCTCTCAATAATCCTTCACCACTTAATCTATCCTCTCACTGTCAAATCTCTTTGCTCCTGTATGACTACTTGGTTAAACCAACTTAACAACGATGCCTTCTCTCCACCAAGATTCGCATGCATCACCTTTGCCAATTCTTTCACTCAACCTTCACTCTCAATGCAATTGCACCAGCATTCGCATCTAACTCCTTCTCTATCTTTGTTACTTTCTCCTTGTATCATCACCCTTTTCTGCTCTAACTTACTACTTTGCTACTACCTACTTCTTAGTGAACCTGCTTTGCTCTCCTCATTTTTTCTAGCACTACCTAACTAGCCAAACGTACCAATTCTAGATCCCTAGGATGTTCCCTTGGCTTGCTTTGATCAAGGAATACCTCAAAGAGCACAGACATGTAGTAGAATTGCCCAAATGACCATCGTGTCTAAGGAAGGCTAGCGATGAAAGAAGGATCCATCAAACATCTTTCGCAAGATGCAAAGGCATACGAACATCTGTTTGGTGCACTTTAGCAAAACCAGCTCACAAAGAAGTGCTTTCCTTTAAGAAATGTGTTTAACATGATGCATACAACACCATCTTGATTATCATTGTGACGTTGGTGATTGGAGGCATGGCCTACAAGCCTCTTTCAATCCACCCATCCCCAGGTCCCAATGTTCAGCATCCGACACATGATGACACTCAAAGGTTGTCGAGTGACACCTAGATGATTCAAGGGTGGGTGTGAGTGGTTCTTGTTGTCTTTCTCAAGTTGAGAAAACAATTAGAAAAATAACGCCTTGAGGACAATGAGTGGACATTAGGCATTGAGATCTCAAAGGCTCTGAAGTGCATTTTCAAATGTATACATTGTGACCCATCAAAGCACAAGGAATTGGTCACTTGAAATGTATATATGGGGCTCTTGATTGAGGTCAATAACATAAAGCAATGAGCTTGGGGTGATGTCCGGCTAGCTTAAGTTTACAAAGCAGAAACTTCAAATTATTGTACATGGAAACACCTTTTTTTGTCCTTTGTCTTACTAGAAGGACTTATGTAACAATCTTATGGACTTGTGCTGTAGGCATTTTGTCTCACAACAAGCGTTCAGGAATCTGTCAAAAATCTACAAAGATGACCCTATGCTTGCAAAATGCCTACAGGATAAGAAAAACAAACAAGATAAGGTCACTTCTATGGATCACCTACCTATGTATAAATTAATGAATGGCTCGCCAACGACTTTCAGATGAGTCCCTTCCTGGTGCTTGTATTCTAGGTCCCCAAGGCTAAGCTTTGCCCAGTTATGACTTCATCGTTGTAATGTAAAACTGTATGCCGGTAGAGCATGGAGTAAAGACACATCATGGAGAGCAACACCAATAGAACAACAATATCGGCCAGAAATCTCCTTTTCATTACAAGCATAACTTCCCTCAACATGGGTTGGACAAGTATTGACCCTCTAAGCTAGAGGAAAGACACAAGAAGCCTACAAATGGCAAGGCCAAAACAAGGTTCCTAAGTCGTTGCTATTTTTCGATGATTGGGTAGTATGTGTCTTAATGCTGAAAGCTTCAAGGGGATCTTGCAAGTGGAATCATCACTGAAGAAGGCCAAGAAAAGCATGGTATGGGACTAGAAAATTGACAAAATGCAAATGATGTCTGGCAGTTGCAGACAAAAGGCGGTGGGATGGATTTTAAACCCCATTGTGGTAAGTGGTGGAAAACGTATTCGGGCTGTGACTCAGGAATCATTTGATTTGAAATTTACCTTCATGTTACTGGATGATGATATAAAACATTTGGAATACATCACTAGGGATTTTCTTCTTGCTTGTTTTTGCTAACTTGTGAGCAATGGCTCATTGTTCTGCTCTTTCCATAGTCTACTCTTTCATCTCATCAAAGATGGATTCTTGTAAGATCAAAGTTTGTTAATAATGAAAATATGATAGAGAGAAAAATATTGCTTGTGTTGGAAAAGGAATTCTACTAGAAAAAGTCACTAATGCGAGGGACTGTTGCGGTTCTAGTTCCTCTTGGTTTCAAGAAACAACTCTGAAATGGATTGCAACTCTCTACAAAAATAGAAATTCACATGTGGAAGTAAGTGGGAAACTCTACATTGTGCCTTGCTAGTTCATACCAGAAATTACTTTGTTGTGTAATGTTGGCATGCCTAGCCTCCAAAAAATGTGTGGACATCCTCTTCACCTGTGAAATTGGCCATGCAATTTTCAAATCATTTTTCTGGGAATAACTTGCAGATTTAAGTTGACACAAGTAATGATGAAGATTTCACCACTTTGTCTTATATGCAACAACTTAGATTAAAATGCACACCTTGCACTACGGTAAGATAACCTTTCATCACAGACTTGAGGTCAATGTCCTCGTTAAATGTCAAGTAAGGCTCAAGCTACTAGCTCTCACAGCAACCATCAAATTCATTGTCATTTATTTCACAGATCATAGACTTTTGTCTTGGTAATCATTACTTTAATGAGCACCAAACGAACATGAGACTGGTAACAAAGACTCTTACTGTACAAAAACGTAAGCATTGCATTGTGTTTGCCTTTATGGATCACTCACATTGCTCTTACAAAAGTGAACAATCAGTCCTCACAATGCTTCAAGTTAAGTGTTAATTGAATACAAGCAAAAGTTATTCATGTTGTAACTTCATGTTGTCAATGAAGACGACCCAGAGTTGTTTTGGAGTGACTTTAGTTCTCTCCTTGAAGAGTGCTTGGAAACATTTAGACCATTATCGGATGGCCTGTTCCTGGAACAAAGTACTTGTTATAAATCCCTCTTAAGCCATGAGCAAGGCCAGTTTTTTAGCCCACGTATCGCCTTAGTCCTGTCAAGCATGAACAATACTTGTCCAAGGGATGGATTGAACCAAACGAACCTTTATTTGACGCCCCCATCCTATAAACTAAGAAAAAGGATGGAGATACGAGCATTTGTGCTGACTACCACGCCTTGAATAACTATCCCTTGCCAAGGATTTAGAGTCTGTTTCACCAAAAACAAGGTGTAAAGGCTTTACTCTTCCATTGATTCTACTAAAGGATATGACCACATCCAGATTACAAAAGAAGATGTTCGTAAAGTTAAGTTTCTAATGCATGAGAGGTAGTCTCATTTCTGAGTGAAAATTGATGTTACCATGATTTGAGCATAGTTTGAAGCCATTATAGGTAACATCTTCCATGACCATTTTGGCAAAACTGCCTTAGTAAACCTTGAAGATATTCAAGTGTTCCCAAAGAATCATGAGGAGCATGTACAACATCTAGTTAATGTGCTAAAGATCTTTTGTAAGGAGCAATTCTTTTGTAAGGAGAAATTCATTTGAACCATTTTAGCTACAGTCTTTGGGTTCATTGTTGGAAGTGAATGAATCCAAGTGGTTCATCCTCACAAAGTGCAAGCTCTTATGGACGGGCCTAAGCCATAGTGGGCAAAAGACAAGCCTTTATGGGCTAGGAAGACTTCTTTCATCACTTCATGCAAGGCTACATTAGCCTATTTTATCCCCACTCATGACCATTACACGTAAAGATGTGAAATCAATATGGTGGGACACGTGTAAGCATGCTCTCTGCGTCAAGAAACTATGCAAGGTGCATTGTAATACATATCTCATTGGGGTACTTCCTATTCTTTTGTAAGAAGGATGACCGGTTGCATGTGAGAGTTGCAAACTCTAGGATTCTGAAACTTGCTGCACTATGTGTTACTTTCTGATTCTTTGTGTTATTACATGATTTCAAGGTTGGTGCTGATACCTAGAAGGGGCCGATTATGGATTCATGGCAATGAAAATCCACAACCCTCTAAAGTTCTTTCAGTCTTAACCAAACATTGTTTCCATGAAAAACTCATTGGATTGAGAAGTGAGGCACATTCAAATTTCTACACAAACAATGACTCGATCATAGGAATGTGAGAAACCTGTTGACGTGCCCTTTGGTAAATGTGTCTCTTACTACACTTCAAGCATAACGTTTATGCAATAAAAATATATGATTGTTGGATCTGCCCCTGCGTGTGAGCCCCCTACACAATTCATAAAAGCCGAAGGCGTATTTCAATGTATTCTTGTAGCGTATCCTTATGAGATACGTTGATGACCGAAGGCTTGACTAAAGAAACATTCACTGCTATGGGGAGGTGGAAGCCTCTAGTCTCTTATGAAAGGCAAAATAGAAGTTAAACCGAACTCCAAAGAGCTATACAGCGAGATCCGTTTCAAATTTTAAAACCCGCTTCTAAGTAGCCACCTTGGTGCAACAAAACTGGAAAGGAGTTTTGTCATTTAATGTACGCAAGCACACATAAGTCTTTGAATTATGAATTTGCAACAATTCAAGCAAAAACAAACCAAGAGAGTGCCCAACTTCTTTTCAGAAGTAGAGAGCATGGATTTCATTACTCACTTATTCTGAACACCTTGTTCCCATGATACCATCCTCCTTTTAGTTGATTTTTTAGTAGGGTGGCTTGCTTCATGTCGACAATTTCCCATGTAATTGTTGGGAACACGGTACACATCTTCTAGGACACTGTTCCTAAACAGCATGGGTTGCCATTTTCTGTTAACGTTGATCAAGACATAAAACTTGGGAAGCCCTTGGCAAATTACTTGGAACCTGCCAACAAGTATCTATTGCTTTTCAGCCACAAAAAGATCAACATGATAAAACAAAAACCAAATTCTGGAGCAGATGCTCTAGATGTTCATGGATCCTTTGATAGATGAGTTGAATGAGTTTCTCAGTCCGGTGGAGTTTGCTACCAACAAAGCTTCATGAATCAAGTAAGTTGACACCACACTTTTTGAGTTTAGTTGGCATCTCATTGTACCTATCTCCTTGGTGAGGCACAAGGGCAGAAGAAATCAAGTTGTTTTTTATGACGCCTTTGCTAATCTCATGGAAACTCTTTTTGGAAAAGCACATGACCTTCTCCATGCCCCGAAGAAGTGCCTTAAGGCCCATGTGAATTCTCATTTCCATGACGTCTCAAACATACACTCTTTCAGTCGTCAGTTCCGAACCGAGAGATGGAGGACTAGGTATGGTTGACCCCATCCACAAAATGAGTGAGCTTCATGGCAACTGGGTCTACTCCCTCCTATCGCCACCCCTTTGTCTGTGGAAGATTGCCTCCCTCTCTTCCCAATCTTTCCCTTACCAAGGACATTTCTTCACTCTCTCACACATCGCAAAGTCTTGGCCCTTACACCTATCCGAACGATGACATGCATAGACCCACGCCTTCTTTGGGACAAGGCCAACGATCCTCCCTCCAATTCACTGCGACGACGACCTCTTAGCAGAACCACTAGCTTTTAATACATGGATCCGTTGCTCATCAAACCCACCATATGGCATCCGCGCATGTGAATATTTCCTCCTCCACAAATTACTCCGGCTCCACGACATATGCAAAATTACACCCGGATACTCATATCATAAATGCACCAACGCAGAACTATCGACCCGTGGTATCACCCCTTTGGAAGTTAGACTCCTAAAAAAAATCTTCCGATCATTACCACATGACTGGCGAACAACTCTAGCATCCCCTCCATTGGTCATTCATCCAACCTCCCAATCTGACTATTTCATATAAAGAGGAACCTTCTCAATACAACCACACGAGGTATACATCCCTAGTGAAGCCCACCCTTCCTAATTTGTGTGCGAATAGTTTTCTCTTGACGATGAGACCAACCTTCTAACCCCCCATAGCCGGCTCCTGCGGGTTCCTCTCACAATCCATGCGGCTATACCCGCCTTCGTCCGAGACAACACATATGTTACCCATGCGGAATACACACTCTTTCTTGCACATTGCTTCTCTAGCCCTGATGGAAAACCTCCCTCCATGAAGCAACTATTGGCCTCCTTCTCTCCCCCACGGAGAATCACAAGCCCTCTCTTAAAGTGGTCCCAAAAAACACCAAACGAGCTCAATTGGAAAGCCATCTTGTAGTCGTTTCCAACCAAATTCTCCCTCTTAAGGCATAAGATGTCCTCCTTTACATCCTCTTGCGCTCTATCAAAGTACAACAACATGACCGCTTCCTCCCAAACTCAGGCAATTGCCCTTGCATGACTCGAGGTATCAAACCGCTTTCCTGGATAAATTGCTCTTACACTTCAGGTAGCAACCTACACGGATTGGATCTCCTTTTCTATGCCCCACGGAACAAATAAACCCGCCTTCGTTGGGCCCTCACACTGGGGTCCTATATGCATCAATTTTGGCTTCTCCAATCTGAATCCATCTCGCACCCCGACATCCCCTTCCAACCCTACCTGCAAGCCCTTCTTCATACAATCCCCTAACAAGCGCTGGCCTTCCTTGTTTCTCAACCGCCAGAATGCTCCTAAGTTATAATGAGGGCTCCATCCAACAGAGGTCTTCTCAAATCGGACCCCGGAGTGAGAACCTTCTTACTTTCTCAAAACCTCTCAAAAGACCTCCAATCATCCAAAAACGTATGAGTCGGGCTTGCCTTTGGAAACTCAAACCTGCTCCTCCTTTTGTCGCAGAGAGCGTTACGACACTCTCGCTAGGGGTGGTTTTTGTGGGTGCGACTCCCACATAGTCTTTTGGGGTACCTTTGGTGGATGGTTTCCTCCACGTGGAACAACAGGTTGCATGTAAAGTTCTTTCCGATAGAGGTGCCGGTTTCCACCAATAGGGCGCAAGCTAGAAAAAACAAGAGGCAGATGTTGCACGCGAAGCGTTCATAGGGTCCCATAGCAACCCAGCAAAAGTATTCATATTAACATCTCTTAAGAGGCTAAATGATTGCCCGCAATCCAGACCACATAATGGAAGGTTTGCCATGAGAATATCCCTCAGGAGTGGAAGCAAAATCTGGTTGTAAATGGATTGCCAAAGTTTCACCCAATTTCGTTCAAACTATTTTTTCGTTTACTCATGCGTGCTTTTAAACATTGTGTATGGTTTGGCCGAACTTTTCCTCAATTACCTCAAGCTATGCTGAATTGATTGCAGCTTGTGTGGATGTCAAAGCTATAAAAAAATGAAAAATGAACAAATGCGCTTGGCGATATAGTTTTATGTATAAGAATTCACCAACATATTGAAGAAGAACCTCAAAAGGCATTTCTTTTTATTTTTTTCATGAAATATGTTATATCTTATGATGAATTCATTTTAATGAGATGAATTTGCTTTTCTATTGTGAACATGCTAGTTTCACACATCTATGATGAATTTTGCAAGAAAAAAAAAACCATTACAAATTTTGATGAGTTTTGAATTTTTCATTATGTTATGAAAAATAAGATGACGTGAGTATAGGCACAATTTAATCTATTTGCCTTCTTTGATGATGGTGGTTGAGTTTTGTTACTTTCCATTGCATTCTGACCCTGTTTGAAGTCGGGTTCATGAGTCTCAAGAGTTTGTCATGACGACTTGTTCCGTGAAACAGGACTGGGCGAGGCCAAGGTTGGACTCAACCCTACGTACTTTTCTTACCCTTTTGTTCTGGCGTCGGACTGGTGATTGCGTACTATCTGGGGTCTTTCCGGGCATCTAGGTCGATGTCTGTGATTTTTTTCTTCTGGGTCGACCTGCGCATCGCGTCCGCGGACGTTGGGGGCATACGTCCTTACAAATTCTTGCACCCTGATTGGTGGACAATTCAGAAAAATGACCGATGCACCAATCAAGATTTTCTTGCGGCACAAACACACAAAAGCAAGAAAGCAAAGGGTTACTATGGCCCTAAAGAGATGCAAGAATCATTGATTTTGATTCTAGGGTTCATTGACTTCCCTCTCGATCTTTGATTCTTGGTTGATTCTACGTGTACGTGGGAAACGGTTCAAATCAGCGGGACTGGGACTTGGAACGCATCGATTTCGCACTAATCGATGTCCAAGTTTCACGGACATCGACCCTGATTTTTCGGAAGAACGTCGTTCGTCGCCCGTCGCATAGAGCATGACGTCACGGCGCATGCAAAGTGTTGTCTTTCCCCTTGGAACAACGTGTCAAGAAAACGAATTTCAACACGGCGATGTGTGAGTAGATTTGCTAAAAAATGGCTTTAAAAAAGTTTTATGATAAACGTCTATATGCCTAGTATTCGGACTGATTTTTGCTGTTTACGCAATTAGGACGTTTCCCACACGTTGGGAAGCATGCCACGTAGGCCGGCATCGGGTTAATGTCCTAGGAAATCAGCGGGAGTCGTTTTGATTCCTCCTTCGCTTTCGTCAAGTTTTTTGGCGGATTCAGGAACAGTTGCGAGCTCTCGCGAAATTTTTCATGTGTCCCCTCCCGCCTATCTACCATAAAATTCAAATCAAAATCAATGCATCGGTTCAGGCCCTATGTAACCCAAGGAAATGGCGGAAGGGTCTGTCGCGAGGGACTTTAGACAGTTGGCTGTCTAGTCATGAGGGACTTAGTATGAACCCAGTTCGTTGGCATGAACTGGGTTGGCATGAAACCCTATACTGGACAACGAAGACGAAACTGCGTTGCTGATCGAGTAAGCTCCCTTTTTATTAGAAGGTTGAGCTGAATTTCTCAGAAAAGTTTAAAACCCACCGAGATCACTTCGCAAACCTGCTCCCTAATCGATCGCTGGCGGGTACAAAGTTCGCATCCAGCCTCATCGGCCAAGTCGGGGCTCGCGTCGGAACATTTTAAAACCCACGTTTCCTTCGCCCTCATGGCCGTTGAGCGTGTAGATCGTTCATCCCCAACGAGCGAGAAAAGAGAACAGACGTTGCGCGGAAGCATCATGCAATCTCTGCTGCATTGGTTACACAATAATTACGTATTCCTGCTTACGAGGAGATTTCATGAAGACTGTGATAAGGTTAAACGATCCACAATTCTGAAGAATCGTGAACAGTAATCCTGCCTCCCACCTGCGTTTATGACAATGAACGCAAATAGGTTTCTCTCGTCAGCTGTCTGTGGGAATCCAAAGGCGCGGACGGTAAACGCCGAAATGTGATTTTTGCAAGAAAGTTTCGTTTTGCTGCTCGATTCCTTGAACTCGTCGTCGATTCATCGATGCTCGCACGTGCACTCCTTTCGATGCTTCTCGTAAAAGTTTGCCAGTGTGGAGGTAGAAAATCCAACAAAAGTTTTAGCTTCGATGGCAAAAACGTCCATCGTCCTCTGCGCTTTTCTAGGCTGCAAGCCATTATCGGCAGCGAAGTCGCCGCTATGTCGCTCTTGCATGCCCATACCCATCTGTAACACATGTCGCTGCATCCCAACGACCAACGAACGACCAACAAACGTCCAAACAATTGGTCTGCGATTGTTGGGCTTTCGTTGGCGATGGTTGAGTTTCTATTGCCACCGAATTGCACCCTCGATCTACACTCTTACCCTCCAGCGATACTCGAACCCAAACCTTCTCTCCGATGGCAAGCATGGCGCCGTCGATGCCACACCAAAGGGGTTCGAAGTCTCATAAGTTTATCTCAACTGCGCATGCGTGTTCGCGTCTTTTATTCACGTTACATCCCAAAAATCCAGGAAGAAACGCTTACTGGAAGGTCTGTCGCGGCTTCCGATATTGCTTGAATGCGTTGCTGTCATGGACCAGCCGCACGAGTTCACTCACCCCGGCCACGGCTGGCAAAGGGTGAGTGGGAATGCGAGTAAATCCCACCCCCAAGTTCACCCACCCACCGGTCGTCGTGGATGGTTGAGGGCGAACATGCAAAAAATGGGTGGCGGACAGGTTTGTCGCAAAGGTGAAACCGCAACGAAAACCCTTAATACGCGACTTGGCTTCGTGAAGACCACATCGGATACGAAACGTCTCAAGCTACCTCGACTGTACCGAAATATCTACTTCCTAGCTATACTTTCAGGGTACATTACGAAGAACATGGAACGTGACATATGGGTTCATGAAAGAGGATGTCCTTTAAAAATTTGATTTTTAGTGTTTTCCAAAGGATAACCATACAAATTCACGAACAAAAAAATGAATCCATCACTCATCTCCTTTAAGAAACCAAAGCATTCACAAAAGTAGTTGCACATCAAAATACATGAATAAAATGAAAACATTTAACTAAAAACGTTCGTGAATTATGGAAATTTTTAATTAAGATCATGAATACAAAAAAAAAAATACATTATAAAATAACAAGATCCTATTCATGCATAATTTTTACAACTATATTTCTATTTTTATGTATTTGTAAACACATATCTATATCCATTTAATATCCATATCTCTATATTTATGTATGTCTTTATCTATATCTACGACTATATCTATATCTATATCTATATCTATATCTATATCTATACCTATATCTATATCTATATCTATATCTATATATATA
>SZWC01027481.1:2095-15755 GCA_023375785.1 Penium margaritaceum | reverse complement strand
GGTGGGGGGGGTGGGGCACGACTGGTTTGCACATAGCGGGCTACGTTCTTTGTTCCAGAAAATGATTTTGCATTGCTCCAAGAATTGGTGTTCACTGTCTCCCACATCTCGTGCAGTCGGTCCTTCAGAGCCACGAGTGGAACGTGTGTGGAGGGACCCGAACCAGTGGATTGACAGCATGGACGACGACGGCGAATATGATGGCGCTCGTGCCATGGAACGAGCTGGGGTGGATGCTGGTGCTGTCGGTGGTGGTGGTGAGGGTGAGGAGGCACATGCGATGGGTGAAGAAGATGATGAGGAAGTTGTGCCGGCGACTCCAGAGCACGAGCGGATTCACATGGACTTTTAATGGTGAACGCCCATCTCCTCATACATGCCCGTTATCAAGAATGTGACGGGCAAGCTCAGGGTGGAATGAATGACAGCAGTGCAGTGCACAATCTTCTAGCTGGAATAAACAAAGATGATTTTGCCTTCATGAAGGCTTAAGAGGAGTATGTCTGAATAACCCAAATGTTGTGTCTAGTGCTGTCATCTTTCGAAGGGTAACGCTTAAGGGGGGGGAGGGGGTTGGGAGGGGGAGTAGGATAGTAGCTCTACACATCTGTTGTGCTTTGTGTCGTTCCTGTACAGTTTACTGTGACCACTCGGCCGTGTCCATACTCGTGCAGATCCCTGAGGTAGGCGGCCCTAGTGACACCGGCGCGACGACAAGCGGCGGACCACCCGCCTGGAGCTGACCGACCACTATTCCAGAGCCCCAGATGTCATCGGGACTCCTTGCTGTGCCTTCTACGCCTTACAGGCGCCTTTCGGCGGACTGGGCATGAGGCCCATTTGCATGTTTTTGCATTGTATACTCGTTGTCAGTCGATGGATGCATGCATGTGACCAGTCGCTGCGTCCGTCTTTTGATTCTGCACGTCTAGGTTCAAACGGCGTAGGATTCTGACATGTGTGCGCAGAGTTACGGCCAAAACAGTGGTTTTGGGCCGGTTTTAGGACAGCTCTTAGGATTGCCGCGTGCGACACCTGAGGGTAGAAGAACGTGGTTAGGGGAGAGCGAGGGAAGTGGTGCATCACGCAGCAAGTGAGGCACTAGACGCCGTGACAGGAGAATACTTGACTAGCGAAGAAACGCGTTAGTTAGTCAGTAACAAGAGACGGAGGTGTTAGGTGTAGCAGAGTAGGTGGCGGGGCGACGAGCGGGCGAACGGCGAGCCCAACCTCGCTCGCACCCCGCCTAGTGAGCCTCGAACCTGGGACCTCACCCACATAATAGTTTGCAAGCATACAACCTAGCAAGTCTGGGAAGACAACCCAAACACACACCCCCGTCATACACTAGGAATCCTAGTGTCAACACAATGCAAGTGGCAAATTCCTGTGTTAGAGGTAACCCTGAAGCCAGTCACAAGAGTTCTGACTGTCTTCTTGTGATCCGGTATCACGCGGGCGGTGACGCCAGCGCCGGTGTCACTCCAACATTAATCACCTGCATCAGTGCGATGAGTGTGCAGCGAGGCCAGAGGTCACAACACATCTGTGGGACACATACCAACACTCCCCCATGACTCGCAGCCGACGCACAGTGACAGGAGCGCACAATCACAAAAGGGTGTCACAAGGAGTGACAGACAACTGTACGAGCACTAGCCACAACCATTCAACCAGGACCACCACGTGGACACAACAGCCCAACTGCATGCACAGCCGCCTTGAAGACGTTGCTGCTGAGTGCCTTCGTCAGAAAATNGTGTATGATGCATGCCATCATGTTCAGCAATCGCCTTAGTGCTTTGATTGTCACAGCGCAAAGTGATGCAGTGAATGGGGACGCGCAGTTGCTGCAGCAAGCGACACAGCCACACACTCTCGCAAGTGCCTGCACCTAGAGCAACATACTCAGCCTCACTTGAGCTGCGCGCCACACAGCCCTGCTTGCCACTCTTCCACGACACAACGGCTCCTCCAATGAGGAAGATGTAACCTGTACGACTGCGTGCGTCGGTGTCATGTGCCCAGTCGCTGTCCGTGTGTCCGTCCACGACAATGGATGGTTGTGCACGATAGCACAACCCAGTGCGTGCAGTAGAGAGAGCGTATCTGACAACGCGTAGCGCAGCCTCCATGTGTCGGGCTTGGGGAGCCTGGGAGAACTGGGCTAGGAAGTTCACGGAGAAGGCAACATCTACCCTGGTAGTGGTCGCCAGGTACATCAGTGACCCGATGACGCGGAGATAGTCAGTCACATCGACTGTCTCCCCCAGCTTGGACACATCCAGTGTCTTCAGCAGCCTTTGACCTGCTGGGGTCATGGGTATGGACGCAGTGGGTGTGGACTCTAGCAGTGAGGCAAAGCGCTCCCCCAGGCTACGGACGTACGCAGCCTGGTGGACATGGAGTATGCGACGAGAACGGTCGCGCTCAAGCTCCATGCCCAAGAAGACACGAGCAGGTCCCAAGTCTTTCATCTTGTACGTGGACTGCAAGAGCGTCTTCACTGACTGGACCGCCGCCTGACTAGGTGATGCTATCAGNACAAAGAGTGACGGATCCACCGTACTGCGTTGGTAACCTCCTTTCTCAAGAGTGGACGTGATCTCTTGGTTCCAGCACCGTGGCGACTGCTTTAGGCCATAGAGGGCCTTTCGCAGTCGCCACACTCGGTCAGTGCCGTCGGAGAAGCCAGGAGGCTGCACCACGTAGATCTCCTCGTCCAACCGTCCGTGGAGGAATGCATTGTTCACATCCATCTGCTCTAACTACAAGTCGTGATGAGCCACGAGACTCAACAGCGCTCTGGCAGTGGTGTACCGCCCAACCGGCGCAAATGTCTCATCGAAGTCGACGCCGGGGATCTGGGAATACCCCTTTGCCGTGAGGCGTGCCTTGTAGTTGTCGAGTGCACCGTTGGGCTTGTACTTGCGCCGAAAGACCCAACGGGCATCAATGGCTTTGCACCCAGGTGGAAGATCGACAAGTTCATAGACTGCATGAGCATCAAGGGCTTTGAGCTCGTCATGCATTGCGGCCTCCCACTGCTGCGCGTCAGAGGCTGCACGAGCCTGACGCACAGTGGTCGGCTCAGGGGGCAAGGCAGTGGTGACGGATGTGGCGTGACACTCTGCAATGCTGCTCAAGACTGCCGCCTCCAAGGCCCGCTCATGCTCAGAGGCAAGAAGCGTATAGCCGAGGGCGGAACTGGGATGGACAACCCCAGTGGCCAAGCCCAGTGCGTCCATGCCGGTGGGGAGAGCAGTCGAGTGAGGTGGCTGAGACGCAGGCTNCAGCAGGGACGTGCGGAGGCGGATCAGACACCTGGACAGGAGAGACCGCGGGTGAAGGGGCAGCAGGAGAAGCGACCGGGCTGGACGGGACAGCGGGAGATGAGGCAGACTGGGCAGAGTCAGTGGCCGGGGACGAGACGTCAGAGGAAGAGGACACAGGGTAGGTAGAGACAGGTCCGAACGACGAGGACTGCAACGAGGATGACAGCTGCGATGAGGCAATAGGAACTGCCGGACCGGAAGGACCGACAGGGACTGCCGGACTGGCAGGACCGACAGGGACGGCAGGACTGGCAGGAGCGACAGGGACTGCTGGACTGACAGGACCGACATCCCCCCTCAGCCGAGAGAGAGGCAGGAGGGAGGAGTCAGGCGACAGGCGACTGAGGTCCCGAAGGAAGACAGACTCAAAGAACAGGGCATCGCGAGACTCGACGACCCGCTGACGGACAGGGTCCCAAAAGCGCCAGGCTTTGGACTGCGAGGAGACGCCGAGAAAGGGGCAGAGGCGACCGCGAGGGGATAGTTTCCCATCACGAAGATCCTCCGGAAGCCAGACAGAAGCAATGCTACCCCAAACCCGAGCGAGGCGAAGATCAGCCCGATGACCATGCCAGCGCTCAAAGGGTGTGATAGTGCGGGGAAGGGGGCCGTGTGGGACACGGTTCCAGACCCACGTCATGTAGCACATGGCTTCGAAGGCAAAGAGGGGCGGCAGACCAGACTCAGACAGAAGCGTGCGGACGCCGTCGGCAAGTGTCCGGTTCCAACGCTCAGAGACACCGTTTTGCTGGGGTGTGTAAGGAGCCGACGTCTCCAGACACACCCCACGAGACTCGAGAAGACGAGCGGTGGGACCAAGGAATTCACCACCACGGTCGCTGCGGAAGACACGCAGCGACCGCTGACAGGCACGTTCGGCCTGAACAAGCCAGGACTCAATGACAGAACAGACATCGCTCTTCTGACGAAGAGCAAACACCCAGCCGAAGCGAGAAAAATCATCGGTGAGACACAAGACGTAGCGACCAACATCACCAAGGAGGTCATGAGGCAAAGGCCCCATGACATCCGCATGAACACGATCGAGGGGATGTGTAGATTGTGATTCAGAAGGAGAGAAAGGAGAGCGATGCATCTTTCCTTGCGCACAGTCAAGGCAATCAGCAGGGCAAGGGGCAGGGAAGGTAGAGGGCAAGAGGCCAAGAGCAGGCTGAAGACGCAGCATACTGTGAATGGCATCAGTGTGGACATGACCAAGGCGATGATGCAAGAGACGCACGAGGTCAGGAGCAAGAGACGGTGCAACGTGAGCAAGGGCGACACCGACGGCAGGAGCGGGGGGGGCGTGCAAGGGGTCACGATAGAGTTTGCCGCACTTCACGCCACGGAGAACAGCACGTTGTGTGGAACGAAGACAGACGGTGCCAACATCACGGCTAGCAGTGAAGTCCATACCTTGATCGTCCAGGGATGGTACAGACAGCAGACTGAGTTCCAGCGAAGGCACATACAGAACGTCAGGAAGGTACAGGGCACCACTGGGTCCAACAAAGCGCACGACGCCCACACCCTGAACAGGCAGCAACTGGCCAGACCCAGTACGAACAAAGCGGACGGAACCGACGGGGCCCAACCAGACAAAAGAGGAACGTACGGACGTCATGTGGTGAGTTGCCCCGGAATCAAGGACCCAAAGACCACAAGACGCACGCATTGTGGGGAGCACACTGGATGTGGCAACAATGCCAACGGAGGACGGCGACAATGTATAGAGGGACAGACCACGAGGAAGAAAGTCGGTCTGCCAACGCTCTATCCACGGGACAGACTCACACGAGGCACCAAGAATGTGACCGGGAGGATCCCCACGAAGGACACTGTCAGTCTGACACACAAGACCTCTGGCCAGCGGTGCAACACTCTCACCTCCCTGATCGCGAAGACGAAGAAGCTGAAGGAGGGATTGCTCAAGGTTGCGCTCGCGATCACCGTGATCACCATCCACAGACGCTGGCGGAGTGGGAGTAGACGCGCCGGGGGAAGGCGGGAACCACGGCGGAGGGGTGTAGGCTGATGACGGGGGTCCAGCATACGCAGGGGTGCCGTAAGGAGGTGGCCAGCCCTAGGGATAGGGGTAAGGCGGAGGAGGAGGTACGCCAGAGGTGGCGTAAGCCTGAGCCGAGACGGAGGTGGTGGAGCGCGATGCGACGCCGGCGCCTGAGGGCGATGGCCCAGAGGAGGTGGAGGTGCAAGCCCAGTGGGCGCGCATGGCCCGGGCGAGGCGGAGGTCATCCGGAGGAGCTGGGCAAGTCCGAGCAGAGTGCTCAGAAGAGCCGCAGTTCCAACACACGACAGCGCCCGGAACCCGCGGGGAAGCAGGAACACCCTTGTCCTTGCCCTTGCCTTTGCCCTTCCCCTTGCCCTTTCCACGACCCTGGGAAGCGAGGGCAGAGGCGGAGGAGGACGAGGAAGAAGCAATGGAGTTAGAGGAAGGGTCAGCAGAGGAGGAGGGTACAGTAGCAGCACTAAGCGCAGCGACCCCTGTGACGGAAGAGCGATGGAGGCGCTTGTTCTGATGACTGGTCCACCAGGCAGTAAGACGCTCGGAGGTGAAATCCCAAAGAGCCCCTACCCCTGGCGGTGAATCTGGGGGAACGGGCTGGGAGGCAAGTTGCTCTAGCTCGTCAGCTTTGACGTCACGAAGAAGGTCAGACAGCTCTGGGATGAGGCCGTTGACCATGGTGAGGACGGCAGAGAGCTGGCCAGGTGCTGCTTTGCCAAGCTCGTGAAGGAGCTTGAGACCACGAGACCAGTAGGCATCAGCGGTCTCATCACTACGCATGAGAAGTGTGTTGAACTGGACTGTGAGGGCGCTCTGAGCGGCCTGGCCAGTGACAGTGGTGCGACGATGTAGCATGGCATATGCACCGACAGGGTCAGCCAGGCGCTGGACAGCAGGATCAGCATTGTACATGCCGACATCATCAACCAGAGACTCAGGAGCGACTGCGATGAGGGCGCGGACGGCACGGGCAAACTCAGTTGCAAGGGGAGTGAATGGAGCAACAGCTGGGGAGTAATACTCCCACAGCTGCTCCCCTTGAGCCCACGCGCTAAAGCGCACTTCCCAGGAGGAGAAGGGAAGGCCAGAGGCCAGCGCAGGCGGCTGAGAAAAGAAATCATGCTGGCGAGGCGCAGGCAGCTGGGCAGCAGCAGCGGCAGTGCCAGGGTGTGCAGCAGCAGAGGTGCTAGAAGCAGAGGTGCTGCCTGCCTGCGGAATGGGGTTGGCCCCTGCAAGGGGAACGGCAGACGCAGCGGGGAGGCGGCGAAGTACAATAGCGGCGACTTCATCAGCAAAAGCAGCGCGGTTGTCCTCAGCGAGCTTAAGACGGTCCTCAGCCTCCTGCTGGGCCTCGCAAGCGAGGGCCAGCTGGCGCTGAAGAGACGCAATGACTGACTCATCGTCACCGGGCCTGGTGACAACGTGCGGGCTCTGCCGAAAAAATTTCGGCAGAGTTTCCCCAGCCCCAGTCGGCGTGGGAAATATGGGGTTGCCTGAGGCAAAGAGTAAAGATGCTGCAGGACAGCCCACCCCGAGTCAGACAGGACAAGCCACCGCAAGGCAGGCAGGGGAAGAGTGCAAGCAGGCACTGAATGCAGCAAAGAAAGTCAGGAGGATGGGGTGTGTAGAAAGGCAAGCAGAGGAGGAATAGCAGCCGCTGCGGCGGCAGACAGAACAGAGATGGTGGAGACGATGGGCACCACGAGAGCAAAGGCTCTGGTGGTGTAGGTGGCACCAAAGGTGACGAAGACGGCTGCGATGGAGACAGTCGCCGTGATGAAGCTGAAGGCGGCAGATGGAGCAGATGCTGATGCGGCGACTGCTGCGGCTGTAGAGCTGCGGATAGAGGCTGCAGCTGCTGATGTTGCTGTCGCAGCTGCGGCTATGGAAGAGGCAATGGCAGAAGCTGCGGCAGAAACCTGTGTGCCTATGTTAGCAGCGGCTGCAGCGATGGGACCAGCAGCAGCCGCTGCCTCTGTGTACGAGTCAGTAGCCCGACCTGCCGAAGTCGAGGCAGGAGCACGCGACGCTCTAGCAGCGGCGGCAAGGGTGGCTGCAGCTGCTGCAGCGGCGTCAATGAGAGCAGACGTCGTGCGAGTGAGAGCACTCACAAGACTTACAACGTCTTGTGCGAGTGCTGAATGCAACTGGGCCGCAGGCAACTCTGAAGCGTCCTGAAACGGCGGGTCCCCCCCGGGAGAGAGAGGCGGAGAGGCGCTTACCGAACGGTGACGGGAAGTCCACGCAGATGTGGAAGCGGCAGGCCCGGATTCGCGCTCACCCCTCATTACTCTGCGATGACGCACGCGGCGCTGGGGCAGCCTCCCCTCGTAGTCCGCACTAGGAGGGGGCACGCTCTGGTTGTCGGGTTGTGCCAGCGTGACGGATGCGGCACCACAAGATGGTGCACGCAAATGCGATAGCAGACACTTGGTCACGGGTGCTGCAGCTGCCGCCGCGGGTGGAGACGGCGGTATGCGGCCGCGGGTGCTGCTGCTGCCGCTATGGGTGCTGCTGCTACTGCTGCTGCTGCTGCTGCTGCCGACCGCGGGTGCTGTGCTGCTGCTGCTGTTGCTGCTGCTGCTGCTTCCGACCGTGGGTGTTGTGCTGCTGCTGCTGCTGCTGACCACGGGCGCTGTGCTGCTACTGCTGCTGCTGCTGCTGCTGCTTCCGACTGCGGGTGCTGTGCTGCTGCTGCAGCTGCTGACCGCGAGTGTTGTGCTGCTGCTGCTGCTGCTGCTGCCGACCGCGGGTGTTGTGCTGCTGCTGCTGTAGTTACAGTGGGGTTGGTGGCAAATGCCGCGTCACTACCAATGGAGGTGGTGGCGGCTGCCCCAGGGCTCCAGTTACAGCTGTACCTGCTGCCTAGGCCGTCCGCCTTGTCACACAAGTGGTGTGTGTGGTTGCAGGGACATAGATGAGCTGAGGGAGGAGCTGTGGGAGGACTACGAGGGTGTGCCTGAGACTCCAGCGGACGACGGGGGCTTGGAGAGTGCGGTGCAGCCAGAAGAAGATGGCGGGTGGCGGGTGGAGTCGGTCGGTGTTGCCACAGGAGCGAACACAGCCACTCGCCAGAGACACAGTACTGCCTATCTGGACGTACTGCGGCCTCCCAGGTTGACGCTACTGCTAGAGGGCAGATGCGCCTTCGGCGGAAGACGTGAATGGCGTGGTGAAGAGACACCACGTCACCGGTGGGCGGCCCAGAACCTGATGGGCGTGTGGGAAAACAGTGCCTTCCCTCACTCGCTCTGATACCAGAGGGTAGAAGAACCTGGTTAGGGGAGAGCGAGGGAAGTGGTGCATCACGCAGCAAGCGAGGCACTAGACGCCATGACAGGAGAATACTTGACTAGCGAAGAAACGCGTTAGTTAGTCAGTAACAAGAGACGGAGGTGTTAGGTGTAGCAGAGCAGGTGGCGGGGCGACGAGCGGGCGAACGGCGAGCCCAACCTCGCTCGCACCCCGCCTAGTGAGCCTCGAACCTGGGACCTCACCCACACAATAGTTTGCAAGCATACAACCTAGCAAGTCTGGGAAGACAACCCAAACACACACCCCCGTCATACACTAGGAATCCTAGTGTCAACACAATGCAAGTGGCAAATTCCTTTGTTAGAGGTAACCCTGAAGCCAGTCACAAGAGTTCTGACTGTCTTCTTGTGATCTGGTATCACGCGGGCGGTGACGCCAGCGCCGGTGTCACTCCAACATTAATCACCTGCATCAGTGCGATGAGTGTGCAGCGAGGCCAGAGGTCACAACACATCTGTGGGACACATACCAACAGGCGCCGCGGCAGGTATTTATGCCCTGGACCTGTCAGTTGTCATCTCTCTCTGCATATGCTATATTGAAGCATTCTGACACTGTTCCTCGTGTCTCCTAGCCAAACCCTGGCCGTTGTGTGTACGACCTGTGACTTTCGTCACCGTGTGACCAGGCACTAACGCCCGGTCAACGGCTGTGTTGCTAGGAAGCTTCCACGCACTTTCTCATGGTATCAGAGCAGTGAGACAGTTCTCACTGAGCTGCGCAGCAGAGACGCAGCAAAGTAGCAGCAGTGAGAGTCACCGCTGCAGCAGACCTTCTGGGACCTGTTGAAGACGGCCGGTCGCCGTCCACGTACTCCACCCACCACGTGAGATCGCAGCTGCTGAGGCAGCAGCCGCCGCCCGCAGCAGCAGCAGCAGCAGCGCAGCCGCTGCTGCCACCGCTGCACACGCAGCTACGCAGCTGCTGCTACAGCTGACAGCACAGCTGCAGCAGCAGCTGGGCGGAAGCTGCTGCGCAGCTTCCGCGGAGCTGCCGCGCCCCATCGCGCAGCGGCAGAACTGTGACAGGACAAAAAAAAGGGGCGAGCTGACGTCAGCATTGTTCATTCCTGACGTCATCAAGTCGTGCTGATGTCAGCAACCACTTGCTGACGTCAGCATTACACTTGGCCAAATTTTCACCCGGAAAGTCAAAAGTTGCCAGTGTTTCAACTTCCCGAGAAACGCAGACGGTTTTGAAATCCGGCAAACTTGACCTGTCGTCCCATAGTGAGCGGCGACATGAGTTTGCCCAACGACAAGGACAAGGGACCAGGTGATCCCTCCTCCTCTTCTTCAGGAGTATTGAGCCCTCGCTCGTAGGCCATTGAGGACCTGCGCAGCCAGCAGGAGGAGATGCGTCGTCTGCAGCGAGAGCAGACTGACGCGATCCGCACGCTGACGGAGCTCCTACGCGCTCAGTCCACGGCTCCTGCGCGGATTTCTGAGGGAGCTGCCGGCGTTGCGGCCTCCACCCAGCACTCGGCTCAGGTGCCCGTGACAGGTGCCCCCCCTGCTTCACCTCCTGGTGTGGTTTCCCCACCACCTGCGGACCTCCTTGATGACGAGCCATTCATGCAAGGCTTCGAGGATGACTCCCAGGAGCGGGAGATTCGTCTCCTACAGGAGCGCCTCCACCAGCTGCAGACGGGTATCCGACCTCCACCCGTGTCCCCGATACGACCGTCACCTGACTTCCCCGGTGATCACCCCCTTCCAGGAGTCTTCCCCGTCTCTCGCCCTCCTCAGCCTGCGGTTGCTCTCCCCACGGAGCGGCAGCCAAAGGACTTTGAGGCACCACCTCCACGGTACATCAGCGAGGATGGATTTGACTGCTGGGAGATCCTGTTTCAGGTGTGGGCCACTTCCGAGGGAGTGTGGCCTTACTACCATAGCCCATACCAGCCTACAGATCCAGCACAGGTGCTGACAGCAGCCAGGGCCATGCGAGGACTTCTCTACGCCATGCCACGCGAGACTGTCGTTGACTTCCGCCCCTTTCTTGGCGAGGCTGGCACAGGCACCGGAGCTGATCCGCGTGAAGGCTGGGATCTGGCGTTGTCCCTACTGGCCGCAGAGACGCACACCACGCGTGTGTCACACATTCGTGCTTTCCACTCGCTCCGTCAGGGACCAGCGGAGCCTGCGGCGGATTACTGGCGATGCGCCATGCGTATCTACACGCGTCTGGGGACCTCAGGGGGCACACAGCTGTGGGCACTTCGGACGATCATGCTCGGAGTTCGCCTGGAGTACACCGACATATTCACACGGTACAACGACGCTGCTCTCGAGCCTTTCTCAGCCACCCTGCAGCTGCTCCCTTGGGCCCACCAGCTTTTCCTCCAGGTGACGTCGGCCCGCGAGGCAGCAGTAGCACATCAGGAGACTTCCCTCGCTGCAGCAGTCCTCGCCTCACCACCATCTTCCNCCCGTCTACACCCACGCAGACGCAGGGCGTTGCCGCAGCCGCCCAGGGGAAGAAGAAGAATAGGAAGCGCGGATCCGGTCAGCAGCAGTCGTCATCCAGTTGTAGCAGTGGCCATTCCGTGCACTGCTACAACTGTGGAGGTGCCCATCGCTTCACCGAGTGCCAGCAGCCGCTTGACTGGGAGCGCATCACTCGCAGACTTCAGGCTGCCCATGCTGCCCACACGGCGTCCGGCACGTCGACCGCACACTCCTCTGGACGCGCGGCGACCACGACTACAACTGTTCCTGCATCCTCACCGGCGAGCAGCAGTGATCCAGACCCACGTGACCGCACCATCGCCGAGCTCCGTCATCTTCTGGCGCTTCGCTTTCAGGGAGGTGCGAGTGTGTTGTCATCGTCGAGTGGGTCACAGACTGCTTGTTCGTCCGTCCTCGTGACTCGTGATGACACGTGGGGAGCACAGTCCGCATGTGATGATGATGGGCCTGAATGCACTGACTGGATTCATGAGTATCACCTTCGTGATGTACGTCGTTCCTTCCCACTGACGGCTCAGCGTCCCTCTGATGCCGAGTGTTCCATTGCTCGTTGTACAGTGACGTCCACCAGTCGTGACTCCGGTGGCACTTGGATCATCGATTCCAGTGCCACCCACCACATGACGTGTCGTCGTAGTGACTTTGTGGTACTTGGTCCCGTCACGACTGTCCGTTCTGTTCGTATTGGCTCTGGTCAGTCCTTACCGGTCCACGGTGTTGGGGTTGTATGCTTTGATGGTCCGTCTGGCCCCCTGTATCTCTCTGACGTGCTGTTTGTGCCTGATCTTGAGCTCAGCCTGTCTGTGCGTGCCTGCACTCTGATGGGTTTCTCCGTTGAGCATACCGCTGATTCAGCGACTGTGACTGCTCTTGACACCCGTAGCATTGTCCTGCGTGCTTCAGTCGTAGATGATTTGTACCACATTGCTCAGCCCTCCTCCCCTTGCTCTCCCTCCTCCTCTGGCCGTGTTTTTGTCACTGGTGTTCTATCCCCGGAACACCAGCGGTTGCTTCACCGACGTCTGTGTCATGTGGGCTCCGACACTGTGTCGAAGCTCATCCGGACACAGCCCGCTCTTGGTCTTGACGTGGCGTCTTTCGAGAAGCCACCCAAGACCGACTGTCTTTTTTGCGCTCAGGGAAAGATGCACCGGTGCACTTATCCTGATTCGCGTTCCCGAGCGCTGAGGCCACTCGAGTTGGTCCACTCGGACCTGCTTGGTCCTCTCCCGGTCGAGTCCCTGTCCGAGAGGAGACGGTATGTTCTGACGCTGACTGATGACTTCACCCGGATGCGGTGGGTCTACAGTCTGTGCCAGAAGAGCGACGCCGCCCTTGCGGTTCGGCTCTGGCTCGTGATGGCTGAGCGTCAGTCTCGCCACACGCTACATACCTTTTGCTCGGATCGCGGCGGCGAGTTCCTCAGTGAGATGGACTCCTTCTTTGCTGAGCACGGCATTTTTTACCAGGTCTCCGCTCCTGCTATCCCACAGCAGAACGGTGTCTCCGAGCGCTGGAACCGCACCATGGAGGATGCGGTCCGCGCCATGCGGTCTGAGTGCGGTCTCCCGGAGTCCTTTGCCTTCGAGGGCTTCGCCTACATGACGTGGGTCTGGAATCGCCTCCCGCATGGTCCGCTTCCGGATCATGTTACACCGTACGAGCTCTGGTTTGGCCACCGTGCTGATCTTCGTCTCGCGCGCGTCTGGGGTTCCCTGGCCTCCGTGTGGTACACCGACGACCAGCAGGGGTCCAAGGTCTCCCCCCGGGGTCGCCTGTGTGCTTTCATCGGCATCTCCCCGCGGTCGAAGGCCTGGCGCTTTTGGGACCCCACTCGCCGTCGTGTCATTGAGTCCCATGACGCGCTGTTTTTTATTCTCACATACCGTAATCTGGCTTCGATCACAGCGCTCTCCGCAGCTCATGTCCCTTCCTGTGAGGGTCCTCGGCGGATGGGGGAGACTTCTCCGCCAGTGACCATTTCTCGTCAGGCTGATGTGTCCGCTCGAGTCCCCTCTCGATCTCCAGCACTTGATGACCCGGCTATCATTGCCGTTGGTCCAGAGATCCCGCCTGCTCGGCCTGTTTCACACCCCACAGGTACCGCTGCTCTCACACCTCCTCCTGCATCATCACCTGTGTCCACTGGCACCCCTGCTCCGGTGTCTGACCCAGCCCAGCCCACTCCTGTCCCTACGTCGCCTGACACTCCTGTCTCAGTGTCCGGGCCAGCTGTCCCTCCGAGCTCAGTGTCCCCCACACACGCTTCTCCTCGCACGGCATCTCCGGCTGCCTCGTCTCAGCCCTCACCAGCTGTGGTCGTACCTGTCCCTGTGGTCGTACCTGTTCCTGAGCCTGAGGTGCGCCCCTCGACCTCCGGTTACTCCCGTGAGCCCGGTGGTCGCCTTCGACCACTAGATTCCGGAGCTCAGCGAGCGTCGGGTCCCGGACCCAGGCGTTCCTCTCGCAGCATCGCGAGCGGTGATCCAGGCACAAAGGCCTTAGGCCTGAATGTC
>SZWC01027480.1:14132-30084 GCA_023375785.1 Penium margaritaceum | reverse complement strand
AAGATGCCGAAGCCAGGAATGGCCGATCCGCCAACGCTGCCAGCGCTGCTGCTGCCGCTGCCGCTGCCGCCTGCTGACGGGGCCTGGGCTGAGCTGTACACTCTTGTCGTTTTCTGTGCAGCCAAGCGCTTTGGATCTGGCTTTGCCCCAGACTGCCCTCTAATCTTATTTCCAGGAGGCACGTCCGCGGCATTTCCAGCTGCATTTGCTGCTACATCTCCTGCTGCATGTCCTGAGTCTCTTGCTGGGCTTGCTGCACCTGCCACTGCGCCTGCTGCATCGCCTGCTGCATGGCCTGCATCTCCTCCTGCGCGGACTGCTGTGTTGGCAGGCGATGAGCTTACACTGGCTGAATCTTCCTTTTCGGAACCTGCTGCTTTGCCCTGCTGCTGTGCTGAATCCTGCTTATATGATGCAGCACCTGCTGCGTCCGTTACGACCGGCGCAGGTGCTTGCTCCTTTCCGTCCCTCACAGGTGTACAGGAGGCCAAATGTGAGGCACCTTCCTGCGAAGCTTCTCCAGCACTGGGCACTGGCGCTTCTGTATTCGACGACACCTCTCCGAGAGCCTCGTCCTTTTTCTCTCCTGGAACATCAATCCGCTGGTTCCCAGAGGTCTCCCCAGCCGCCATGGAACCGGATCTGGCAGCCTCGGCCTCGCCAGTCGACTCGTCCGCTGCTGCTCTGCTGCCGCCGTCAGGTTGCTTCTCCGCATTTGCTGCGACAGTTTCCTCCATTTTGAGCGAAGCAGTACTGACCGTGTCCCACGTTGGCAGATCCGGCAAGCTTTCCTGTCACGAGTGCAGGCAGGAGTGACGAATCTAGAAGCCAACATTCGCGGTCCGTGAACCCAAGGATTCGATCACATGAACGCGTAAAAACAGTGCGCACTTCAAAAAGAACACGCCAGAGTTCGAAGAAAAAAATAAAAGGCCGCTTCACCCATCAGGCATCGATTAGGCATCAATGATACGCCACATGCACAGGCATCACAAGTGTTACGTCCGTGACATATACGAGTCCCTAAAATTTGTCAGAAAGCATTTTTTGTTACATTCATGGCTTACCGTGTGTCGACTTCAGGTTTTTACGCCAATCGACTCAGGGCATTTTGGCAACCAACCCCAACCTCCGAAGCTCCGTTCAAGAAGATTCTGACTATTAACACCACTTTGTCGAGACATGCTGATATTTTGATGTTGTTTGGTCAGCTTCGCGACCGGGTTGAATCTATATGAAACTGAGCCTCTATATTCTCAAAGCCCCCTGACTTCTCAGCAAAGATTCTCAAAGCAGCCACTCACATTAGGAACTCACTCGACTTGAGCATTGGAGGCCCAACATACGCCTCATTCTGATTCCTATCGTTGTATGTACGTGCTCGACTCACCCAACACTTGTAATCAAAATGCATTTGTTCTTCAACGCGAATCATCCATTAGTCCCATTTCATCGAACAGTTTGTTTCCCCACGCTTCGTCCCTATAAAACAACTACGTTCCGCTCGGGGTAACACTTCATATCAAAGCCCAGCGAAAATGGGGGGGGGGGGACTCACGCATTAACTACCTCGCAACAACCTCGCACGTGCCTTATACCCATCTCCACCATTTATCGCAGACCTCGCAACGTCAACAGTGAGTGGAGCAAGCACAGCCGGCGACGAGTAGTACTTGCTCGCAAATACTCAGGCGGAGGATTGGCAACATGCGAACACCGACAGTCCCGGCACGAACCAAACTAAAGCTACAACCTTTGCAACGAGTGGCACAACACAAGGAACCCGACGGCCAACCCGGGGATGAACCCCTCGTGCTCAGCAAGCCCTTTGCCTCCGCCGTTGCCCATCGCCTTGACACTTGGCTCGATGGGAGGCACCGGCCAACAAGCCCAAACTAATGAAGATTTTCACCAAAAACTGTTGGGGCTCGAGACCTCAACCCCCATATGATCTAATAAATCAACGCGGCAATGGAGGGGATTTGTGTGTCCCGTACGCACGAAGTTGTACTCACTGAGTGAAACATCCAACTCTTGAGTTGAGCCGATACTTGACGAGCACTTTGCGAATCGTTTCATCCCACAAGCTAAAATGACTGGTGCTTATGACGTGGCTGACGAGTGTGGAGGTTTATGTCACCGTCTGCTGGGGTCAGACATGATGAAAAGAAAATTGACCTCGCGGCATCGCCTTTGCATGGCACGACTCTACATTGGCGGTCCAACCAAAAGACCATCCATTGGCGGCAGGAGACCGGCAGAGCCAAATCAATAGCACACGTGACCGCTCTCACATTGTTGAGCCCAGGTTGACTACTTCTTGAGCAGATGAATCCGACATGGCACGAATTCCTCATCCCGTGGAGCGAATTCACGTGTGCTACACTCGCCTAATCTGAAAAAATTAACGAGAAGTGTGACACACAGTACCGGCTTCAGTGGTCTAGTGTGGCTGAGTATACACGACGTTTTCGACAAATCATCGTCGACAGTAACCTCCCCCCTGACGAACTCAGGTATTACTAAGATGGCCTCGTGCGAGATACTTGGCGAGCAATTGCCACCTTTGGCATCCACAACGACCTTCTACAAATGATCGCAGTAGACAATTGCATTGACAACGCTGACTACAACACTTGAATGTGAGAATCCAATGGTTTATGACCACAGAGCCATGACTCTTATCGTGGCGGAGGAAAGTTGCAATTGAAAAAAACCTTGTCCTCGATGGAGATTGGTGCTGTCAATCACTGTGGAAAACAACTCTACTGGACTTGGGAGAAGCTTGGTCATATCTCGCCCGACAATCGAAAATAGCATCAATAGGTAGGAAAGGGGATGAAGCCGCAAAGAAAAGGATGAGTGGAGAACCGGCAAAAGACATGGATAGACGGCAAAAATCTTGTCCAGTTAGTCACATGTATGACGGCGGATTGCACATGTGAGCGACTCCCATCGCCGTAGACAATATTCCTGAGATCGCAAAGTTCAACGAGGGGTACAAAGGACAAAAAAACGTCGATACTACTATGAGAACAACGGAGAGGTTGTAGGGGTTACATAAGAGTACTAACACTGCTAGACAGAGGAGCATATAGTGGTTTTGTCACCAACTAAATGGCTTGGAAGCAGGATTTGTAGAAAAAACCAAGAGTTCTTGAAAAAAAAACAAAGACGGACGACTACGGATCCGTCAACTCCACGGACCAGTCCCACAAATCAGAGATCTGCACAACATAACGGTCGAAACAGCTTGCCCAATGAGCGACCGCAAAATCATTATCAAGCAATGTTTCATGTACTGGCATAATTAATAGGTGGAATAGAGTAGCCGGTCAGTCTACGCTAGTATGTATGATAGAAAACAACACTTGCCTCTGATCGAGAGACCCCCGACGTAGCGGCGGTTACAAGAGGCAATAGAGGCGGAAGTAAAAGAGGAAGTTGCACTAATAACAAAACGCCGGCCAATATCTTTGGAAATGGCCAAGAGATGTTTGTGACATGGGGCTCAAGCGCGCTAGTCCACATGGATACAACAGAAGTGGAAGAGATTACAGTTGCCAAGGCGAGCACATCGGCATCGACATCTAAGGACTTTTTAGCCATTCCGGAGGAGTTTGTTAAAAAAAACTTGTTCTTTTAATCCAAGAGTTCAATGGGGAGTTTCTTGACAATTTTCCACGGGAGCTACCTCTACAAAAAAAACATATACCATCAGGTAAACCTAAAGCTGAGAAGCAGACAAATAGTAAAAGGGGACATATCATATGAGCGATCGTAAGCTGATCAAAATCAAGAAGTAGCCAGACGAGATGCTCCGTCAAGTGTTCATCAAACATTTCACTGCACCCTACATGGCACCTGTACTTTTTGCAAAGAAGAAGATCGGGGAGATGCAAATGTTTGTGGAGTACGGGTCGTTGAACGTCATTAACATAAAGAACCACTACCCTCTTCTAGGAGCAGACAAAGTTTTTGAACAATTCCGTGGGGCTTAAGTTTCCAACGAAGGTGACGCACGTAGCCACTATCCTTGTATTTGTGTATCTGATAAGGACTTCCAGAAGAAGATGTTCCGCACAAGAGACGGAAACTTTGAGTTCACGGTCATGCCGTTGGAATGAACAATTCCCCCGCGACACTCATGGCAGCAATGGAAAATGTTTTCTGCATGTACCTTGATGACATGCTGTATATCTTGACGACATTGTGGTGTGCAGTAGTACCTCGGAGAAGCACAATGGAAAGCTCCAAAACGTTCATGAAGCTTTACAAGGAGAGAATTCCTACTAAAATCTTTTGAAGTGCAACTTCAGCTGCCATTTTATCGAGTTTCCGGGCCACATCATCGGCGACGGACAGATCACCATGGACTTGATAAAAATGGAGGCTGTGGCTGTCTAAACAACACTCATACACTTTTGGAATGTCCAAGTATCTGGGCTTCTACATCTACAACCATCGATTTAGGAAGGATTAAATTCCATTTTCAGCGTCTCTCTTTGGTCTCACTAAAAAACCACAAATGGGATTATGGGACTGCAAACAAAAAGCATCCGTAAACAAACAAACAAGGAAGAATATGACCTCATCACCAGCCTTACAACTGACAGATCCTACATTGGACTACATCATGGCCACCGGTACGTCTAATCGAGCCATCGGAACCATTCTTATCTAAGACAACAGCGGTGAACAACCGGTCGTGCATGTGTCAAAAAAATGGGGCAGGTAAAAACTCAACTATATGGTGCACAAGAAAGAAATGCTCGTACGTGTTCAAGACATGGCAGTGGCACATGGAATTCCGGCGATGCACCATCCGCACCGACCATTATGCACTGACACATCTCAAGACAAAGTCAACTTTGAACCGTCCACAAACTCTGTTGATGGAGTTCCTCTTGTCGAGAATCGACTACGACATTGAGCACCAACCTAGAAAAACTAATTCGAGAATGCTCCAAGTCAACGAATGGTTCGCATGTCCGAGATGAGTATGTTATCCTACTAGTCTTAACATTCGATTGAGACTATATTCTGGTCGATTGTCTTCAACAAATCTGTTTTTCATCGAATTTCATCACCACACCCTAAACAATTACTCTCATCACCTGGGTACAAGAATTCTGTTGAATGAATAGAAAATGCAAGAGAAAGTCTCCTGTGATGTCCACGCCCACAAAAGTCGTCGCAGCATGATGCTGAACCTGTGCGTCCACGTCAGAATTGTCAGTCTAATGCGGTCTGTCCCGTCAAGCAAGTCGCGTCAGACTGACGCATCATCAAACACCCCTCGTCGGAGGTGTTTGGAACTGCTCCTTGACGAGTTTAAGTATCAGTAATCCTCGTTCAAAGCTCTTAAAAGTATCACCTAAATAACTCATTTATCATAATCCATGCCCAAACAGAAAGATTCCCTAACGTACAGATTTGAAAAGATTGAACATCAAGCCCGGTAGGGTACTCATCCAATGGGACCCATACATCACGAGGCTGTCTGCGGTTGGTTACGAGGAGTTTGGCGGATAAGAAAAAACCAAGTTATGGTTTGACAATGTTTCTAGGAAGTTACCCGCTAGAGTCAAATTCATACAGAATTATGGTTTGACAATGTTTCTAGGAAGGTGACTCCTTGCACACACACTAGCTAGTGTATTGATGTGGGATGATTGGGTACAAATCCCTTTGGGACTGGCATACAACCCTATCGAAAAGTCCATGTTGATGTCAACCCATGACTCGGCTGGAACGGGTAGTGGTTAGACTAGTCATGATGGTCTTGTGTGTCACTATTTTTTCCACGGACAAGTGTCTCACGATCTGCAAAAGACTGACACGTCATTTTGCGTTTTATCCCACCACTAGTTAATTGCCAGCCTTTTTGGCATTTCATCCTCACCAAAGTGTCCACTTGGACTAGTGTCATGGTATTCCTCCAACAAGATTTGTTGTAACTCCTGGTCCGTTCGGCAAATGATTTGGCAAGTGAACTACCGTCCCTAGTATCGTCAATTGACAAATCATCAAACCAAGATATGGTTTGACAATGTTTCTAGGAAGTTACCCGCTAGAGTCAAATTCATACAGAATGATGTGTACATGAACACCTGAATCTCCATGATATCTATTCATAACAGGGTTCACTGAAAATACCACACAGAGGACTTTCATGTGAATTACTTCTCAGAACTACTTAATCATATTATTTATAAACAATTCCCCCCAAATCCATACACTCTACAATCAATGTACATGCACGATACATATACAAGTGCAAGTACGAAGTACCTTCCAACACGGATATAGTCATTGACTGGAATCTTCCTTCATTGAGACATAAGATGTTGGAAGCTTCCAAGAACAAACCCAATTCCACTTTCTGTCCTTGAACGTGTCCTAGAATTTTACCGGTCTTAATGAGGAGAGAGAGAGAGAGAGAGAGAGAGAGAGAGATAGAGAGAGGATGAGGGGAGATAGAGATAGAGAGAGAGAGAGAGAGAGAGAGAGAGAGAGAGAGAGAGGGGAGTGGGAGACAAGAAACTACAACATTGACTAGCTATTGACTATGAAATCAATGAAACGGATGGCAAGGGACATGCGAGTTGCGTGAGGGGGAGGGGGGGGGAGGAGAAAAGTGTATGTGGTAAGTTTATTAGGTAGTGAAAAAACATTCTAGTGACGTCAAGCAAAACTTGCACACCTGTGTATCCATCTTTGACACCTTGTCCAATGGACAGAGAAACGAGTGTGTAGGCAAGGGTAAGGGGGGAAGACGGGAGGGGGACACTAAAAAGCATTATTGATGTTAGTATTGTACTAATTATAACACAACATTAAAATTGTGTTAACATTGATCATACAAATACACGTGTGTTTAAATGATTCACTCACCATCCAGACAGTGATACACTACCCCATACACTAACCCATACACTTTTCCTACCTCCCCCCTCCCTCTCCTCCCCTCCCACTAAGGAAGACTTCCACCTAGACAATACACATGTGCATCAATATGATTCACTCACCACCTAGACAGTGATACACTACCCCCTATACTTGCCGCATACATTTTCCCACCTCCCCTGTCCCTCCCCTCCCTGTTAGTGACCACTCACAGGCTCAAGGAAACTGCGAGTAGGCCTCAACGTGTGTCGGCTCCACCGAACGACACTCCAGCAGCGTTGAGTGTCGCCGTCAGTCAACTCCACGCTAATGTACACAAGCCGAGAGGACACAATAGAGCACAATGAGAGATGCGCAAAAACCAACACTGCCCCATGACTCACAGGCGTAGTGCACATGGGCAGGTAGAGACATATTCAACAAACAGAATTCCCCATGGCACACAGACACACATGCAAGGGCAAAGAGGGCCACTCACGGATGCACGCCAACCAAACTCACAGCCTTCTTGAACGAGTCGTGCTTCAGTGCATTGGTCAAGAAGTCAGCCAGTTGCCGTGCTGTCTCAACCCAGAAAATGATGATACGTGTTCACGTTAACTGGCTCCCCCACAACGGCTGGGTCAAGATTTTTCAGCTTCACCTGACTATCAGGTGCCATGGGTGAAGATGCGCTCGGCACGAGTGGTAGGTCCTCAACGAAGCGAGTGGACAGAGTCTGCACATATGCAGTTTTGTGGACGTGCAAGATGCCGCGGGCGCGATCATGCTTGAGCTTAATGCCCAAGAAGGCTCGGAAAAACCCGAGATCCTTCATCTGGTAGGCGGTGTGCAGCAAGTCCTTGATACGTTGGATGGCAGCCCTCTCTGGCGACGCAATTAGGAGATCATCGACGCAGACCAAAAGAGCGGCGAAGGTTTGGCCTCGCGAGCTGATGAACAGTGCGGGGTCAGCGTTGCTGTGTAGGAGTCTGCAACAAAGGAGCGTGCTGCTGATGTCCTACTTCCATTGCCGAGGCGACTGTTTTCAGGCCATAGAGGGCCTTCCGCAGTCGCCAGACTCTCCTAGTGTCTTCGTCAAAGACATTGGGTTGTACAATGTAGAGCTCCTCACCCTCCAGTGAGCCATGGAGGAAAGCGTTACTCAAGTCCATTTGATGCAGCTCCTACCCATGTTGGACAACCAGGCTGAAGAGCGCCCGACAAGTGGAGAACCGACCAACAGGGGCGAAGATCTGGTTGTAATCAACCCAAGTGACCTGAGCAAACCCCTTGGCTGTGAGGTGGGCCTTTTACTTTTCCAAGGACCCGTCAGGCTTTCATTTCCACCGAAAGAACCATTTGGCACCAATGGCCTTCGGACCTGAAGGGAGGTGGACGAAGTCATAAACGTGGTGCAACAGGATAACATCGAGCTTGGCGGCGCAGGAAACATCCCAGTGTGCGCCTTCTGGAGAGGCTTGAGCCTCGCATAGGGTGGCTAGGTTCTCTGGGCGTGCTATGGAGCGGACTGAGAGAGCGTGTGCATCTCAAGCTCCAGGAGGGATGCGAGCGATTACAGCCATGATAGCATGCCAATGCTCGTGATGGAGCATGGCGTAGCCCAGTGCGGAGCCTGGGTGAAGGTGTACAATGATGACCGAAGTGGTCAGGCCAAGGGCCTTGGTGCTAGGGTCCCCACTCACAACCATAGGAGTGGAAGAGACATGTGGAGCCACATGGGGCAGACGCGCCACAGGGCGCGGTGCGGCGATTTGCACGCTCACTGGCGGCCTGGGTCGGAGGTTGCCGCCTTGGCCATGCGTGTAGCGCAGTGAGGCAAGAGATGACACCAAGGCCAACGGGCTAACAAAGGCGGACGGAGCTGGTGGCACGGATGGACCAGCGTAGGCGAATGGGGCTGTCGCTCTGGAGGTGCCAGTGGGCGCAACTGGGGCTGCTGGCCGGAGGGGCCAGGGGGCGGGACTCAGGTTGCAAGCCCGGAGGGGCCAGCAGGTGTGACTGGGGCTGCTGGCCAGGAGGGGCCAGCTTGCGTGACCGAGGCTGCAGGCCCGGAGAGGCCAGCGGGCGCGACTGAGGCTGCCGGCCCGGAGGGGCCAGCGGCCGCAACCGGGGCTGCTGGCCCGGAGGGGCCAGCGGGTGCGACTGAGGCTGTTGGCGCAGAGGGGCCACCGGGTGCGACTGGGGTTGTCGGCCTGGAGGGGCTTGCGGACCTGACTAGGATTGTCGGTACGGAAGGGCAAGCGGGCACGACTGGGGCTACCGGCTCAGGAGGACCAAGTGATGGGCCACCTAGAAGCGGCAGGACGGAGGACGGACTCACCACTCCCCCACGCAACGGGAGGGACACAGATGAGCCGGAGTAAATGAGATCACAAGGAAACAACTCCTTGAAACAGAGGGCATTGCAGGACTGGATGATGTAGTACTGGGATGGATCCCATTAATGGAAGGCCTTCGACTGAGGAGAGACGGCGAGAAAGGTGCAAGGACGTCCGCGGGGACTGAGCTTACCGGCTTGCTGTGGGGTGGGCATCCACAAAATGGCCACGTAGTTTCACATGCGTGTCGGGCGGAGGTCAGCGCGCTAACCGCACCAGTGTTGGTATGGCGTGGACTGGCGGGGAAGGGGTCCATGGGGAATCCGGTTCCAAACCAACATTATGTAGGCCATGGCTTCAAAGTAGAAGACATCGGAGAGGCTAGAATCAACCCGCATGGTGCGGACAATGTCGGCCATAGTACGGTTCCACCGCTCGAAAACGCCGTTCTGGACAGGCGTGTACCACGCTGACATCTCGCTGTCAATACTGTGGGAGGCGAGAAAATTCATGATCTTGTCCATGTACTCACCACCGCGATTAGAGTGAAAATGGCAAAGAGATCAACCACACTCGCGCTCCGGAAGGACAAGCCAGTCCCGAATGGCATGGGTGACATCGCTCTTCTGCCGAAGGCAAAAGACCCAGCGGTAGCAAGAGTAGTCGTCACTGAGGATGAGGACATATCGGCCATGCTCGCGGACGGACTCGGTAGGGAGAGGACCCATGACATCCAAATGGACCAGGTCTAGAGGGGCGGATGCACGGGAGGATGACTAAGGGTATCCGGACCGGTGTATCTTGCACTGAGTGCAATCAATGCACTCCGTGGGGCACGACCAAGGGAACATGTCCGGGTCAAAGCCCTTGCCCGGCTGGGTGCGGAGCCTGCTATTGATGGTAGCAGAGTGGATGTGGCAAAGATGGCGGTGCAAGAGGCGGGTGTGCTACGGAGAGAGCATGCTGGTGAAAAACACGTGTCCTATGGCAAACGACATGGAGGGGACGAAATGAGAGGAGGACAGACGAGGGACGTGCATCAGGTTGCCACGAGCGGTGGCGGGAAGAACGACAAGACCGAACGGACTCAACGACACATTGCCAACACCACGCAAGTGTACAACGTTCATGCTCATGCGGTCAAGGGAAGTAACGGATAGGATGCTGAGATCAAGACCTGGGACGAAGAGGACATCGACGCCGTTCCTTTCCATGCTCTTGCCATCACTGGCAAGAGCATGGAAAGGAACGACGTCGACACCGCAGACAGGTAACACCTGTCCGGAGCCCGTCCGGACACTGGATACATTGCCAACGGGACCAAGCATACTAAAGGCCTCGTGAGAGGCCGTCATGTATTGCATGGCCACTGAGTTGATGATCCAGGTCTCGGCAAGGTTCTGGAGCAGAGTGGCCAGATCGCTAACTGTCACATGGCAGCAAGCAAGAGACACGGATGTGGTGGAAGGGGGTGCGAAGTGAGACTCCCAATCATCAAGCCACGCGACGTTGCCATAGAATGAGGCAGAGGAGATCACAAAAGACGACGAGACTGACAAGGAAGAAGTACACAACCGTAGCTCAATATCAGTCATACAGGGCAAAGGAGACGAGCAAGAGGTAACGCAACTCGCACTTCCCTTGGGAGGAGGGCAAGGCAGGCCGAGCTGGAGTGTAATGAACTGCTCCAACTGACGCTCACACGTGGACGGCCCGAGAGTGTAGAATGAGTGCAGAGTAACATGAAGAGAACGGGGGCGCTGACGGCTGCTGATGATGCTGCTACGGAGCTCGCGTAGGCAGGACCGGTGTGATTGTCAGAGGAGTGGAGCTATTGGAGGAGTGGAGGTGTTGGACGGGGTCGAACCGTCATGGCCAAGGCGGCAACCTCCGACCCAGGCCGCCAGTGAGCTACGGTTGTGTACTTCTTCCTTGTCAGGCGTGTACCACGCTGACATCTCGTTGTCAATACTGTGGGAGGCGGCAGGTGAGGCAGGGGCCTTTGTGCGCTCGAGGTGGGACTCCAAACGGGCTTCCTCAATCTTGAGGAAGAATTTGTATGCCCAGGACATGAGGGTACCCTGGCCAGCCATGGTGGAGAGGACATCCTACGAGTAGTGGATGAAGACATCCGCGTACGCATAGGTGGCACCGCGCTTCATGGTGAGGAGTGCGGCCAGAGAGGGTGGAGCAGAGGTGCCTAGGCGACGAAGGATAACCTTAGCCCACTGCAAACAAGCGATGAGTGTCTCGGTCTCCCCCATGTGTAGGGAGCTGAACTCACGCAGCAGACGGAAGGACTCAGCCTCGTTAGATAGGCGATGGGGACGGGTGAGGACATGCCATACGGCTGTAGGGTCTGGGGCCCTGCCAATGGTGTAGTCGCCGAGGAAGGGCTCTAGGGCTAGGCGGGAAGCTGGAGGAGCGACGGGGACGAGGACGCGTACGGTGCGACAAGCGTCATGCAGCTTGTCGACCCGGGTGGAGTCTTATGGAAGGGTGTGTTATGCCCGCAAGCCTTCACCTAGTGCCCAGATGCTAAGCTCCCAGCTCCATAACTGCTCGTCGGTTTGAAGCGACGGAGACGATATCTCAAATTCCTTTTGCCTACGGCCGGCACCCAGAGTGGGGCCAAGGAGTGATGTCACTGTCTTCTGCTGGTGCGAAGTTTGCTGCTGCACCAGGTAATGCGTGGTAGCGGGCTAACGTGCCCAAGAGGAATGAATGGCAACGGGGTATTGGTATGAGTTTGCGAGGCCAACGACTGTAGTGCTACAAGCTGCTGCGGCAAGGCGATGAGCTGTTCTTTATTGGCAAACAGAGGGTCGAAGGTGCCAAAGGGAGCCTGTAGACTACTATTGCTACTACTGCACCTGCTCTTGCTACTACTAATACTTCTGCCGCTGTTTCTGCTACTGCTGCTATTGTTGATGCAACTATAGCTGTTGCTGTTGTTGCTGCTGCTACTGCTGCAACTGCTACTACTGTTAGAAGAAAGGGGGGCTCGGAGTCCCCCCAACAGAGGAGGACCCCTCCCTAGTGGGGCTGTTAGCCATGGTGGGTTTTGTGGCCCCTTTGTTTTTTTCTTTTTCTTGTGTGCTGCTGATGTCAGGAGTGATGTCAGCCTAGAATGGCTGGCGTCAATAGCTGTTATCGCGTCATTTGCACGACTCCTGCTATGGAGTTTCTCCCCCCTTTTTTGATGATGACGTTAGCACTGATGTTAACGGATGACTGTTGACACCAATAGCGGCCGTTACTACGCGGCCGCAATGACTGCTATTGCTGCTATTGTAGCAATTGCTACTGTTGTTGCCGTTGCAACTACTATTGCAAGAGCAACTGCTGCTGCTCCTATTGCTGCTCAAACATGATGTTGCAGTGGCTGTGACTGCTACAGTGGCTATGGTGGGTGCTGCAACCGCGGCAAGGTTGCTGGTGGGGTGGGGACATTATTTCTTCGTGTTTTTTTTGTTTGTCACATCGATCTTCGCAGCTCGCTCTGGCAAGCGGGCTGCGAGCAGTGAGCTTGTTGCTCGCTGCCAACAGTCCGCTGCTCGCTGCGAGCAATGGACTCGCTGCTTGTAGTCCATCGCTCCTAGCGGGTAGCGGGTTAAAAGCAGCTACAGCCGCTGCTTGCCGTTGTCGGCTTCTGCTCACTACTGCTGTTGCTTTAACCGGATGCTACTACTGCTTGCTGTTGTAGCCTGCTGCTATTGTTGCTCACTACTACTGTTGCTACTCGTTGCCGCAACTGCTGCTACTATGAGCTTTTGCTACTGGCCGCCACTGTTGCTTGCTGCTACGGGCTGTTGTTGCTGCGAGCTACTACAAGCTGCTGGTGCTGCCGGCTACTACTGCTACACGCAGCTGCTGATGGCTGCTGCTGCCAGTGCTGGCTACTACTACCTGGCGCTACTGCTATTGTAGGCTACTATTGTTGCTCACTCTTGGCAGTCACCACACCTGGGTGACGTTTTCGTGTGCGTCGTTGTTTGCAGGTGTAGAATGGTGCCTGCCACTCACCTCCTCACGTCGCGCGTGGGGGTGAGTGCTGCCGGAAAGATCTGGCAGCATTTCCCTTGGCCTAGTGGCCGTTGGAAAAAATCTGACGCCGCAATCAAGGAGGTTATAACGTGGCAGTGCCATGCCGACCGGTCGAAGGAGCCACGTGGCTCGAGCGGGGTCACCTGGGACTGTGGGCGGTGAGACGGGATGTCTTGAGGGTCGGCGACCCTGAAGCACCGCGGTTTTGGCCTTGTCGGCCAAGGATTTCGTCGCGTCCATTACATTGGTACCAAAGCTCCAGGGCTCGCATCCCACCTTGGGATTACCGGAGATGCTGACGCGGCTCTCACTCCTAGAAAAGGGGAGTGTACCGCGGCAGTGCCACGCCGACCGGTCAAAGGAGCCACGTGGCTCGAGCGGGGTAACTTGGGACTGTGGGCGATGAGACGGGATGGCTTGAGGGTCGGAGACCCTCATGCACCCCGGTTTTGGCCTAGTCGGCCAGGGATTCCGTTGAATCCGTTACACGGGTCAATGCCGTCGGAAGAAATCCAGCAGCATTTCCCTTACACGAGCATGTATGGGGGTCTGCCGGCGTTTTCCGGCTCCAGTACGCCAGTCTTCTTCTGCTGTTGCTACGCCCTGGCTCTGATAGAAAGGTAGAAAGGCTAGGTGGCACGTTTGGGCAGCAGCGTTGTTGATGCAGCATGCGGGCTTCTACGCTCGTTGCTCAAGTCTGGGGCCCCCTGAGTCTGCCGCTCTAGAGTCTAAGTTTGGATGATCTGGGTTTGTTATTGACAAACGCGAGCGCCAATGTTAGCGCTAGAAAGCAATTGAAATCTGAAAGTGACTGATTAGGAATGAAGAATTAACAACAATGGGTGACCCCTCCAAGTTCTAACTCCCTTCCAGCTCTGTAGAGCTTGCTACACAGGTAACTGGCCAATCAGAAAATAGACCTAGACCTATTTTCTGGCAAGCGGGGTTTTCTTGGTGAGCCGTGCCAGACGGCCAACAGCCCAAAACCTGGACGCCGTCTGTTTTACCTGAAAACTAGATCATACCANTTTGGATGATCTGGGTTTGTTATTGACAAACGCGAGCGCCAATGTTAGCGCTAGAAAGCAATTGAAATCTGAAAGTGACTGATTAGGAATGAAGAATTAACAACAATGGGTGACCCCTCCAAGTTCTAACTCCCTTGCTACACAGGTAACTGGCCAATCAGAAAATAGACCTAGACCTATTTTCTGGCAAGCGGGGTTTTCTTGGTGAGCCGTGCCAGACGGCCAACAGCCCAAAACCTGGACGCCGTCTGTTTTACCTGAAAACTAGATCATACCATTATACCTACGCTACGAATGTGGTCATGCAGTTAGAAACAGATAGAAAAATAGCAGCAAAGAGTTATGGCTGCGCAAACCCAGGCAATGCCTACGATGGTCCATGATGCCAAACAGTGCCAGTCAACATGAGACATGGATCCTAGGGAAGAGCATGACGATGCAGACGAATTGGCACAGTCAAATCCAGCGTTGGACTCATGTAGATAGCAGCTGTGGTGGCAGTGACCGCCGGTAGCCCGACCGTGTTGGTTTTTGTGCATCTCTCATTATACTCTATTGTGTCCTCTCGGCTTGTGTACATCGGCGTGGAGATGACTGGCAGCGAGACTTGACGCTGCTGGAGTGTCGCTCGGTGGAGCCGCCGCACGCCCATTCACCCGTCGTTGGAGCCTCCTCCTCTGGCAATGTGCTCACCTCCATCGGCAAGCCTCCTCGGTGGTTTGGCCGACGGCGGTCACCGCCATTGTAGATGTTGTCTGCATGCACCTAGCGCTATGTCTGGCTGTGGCACTGCGTCTGCAGCATCATGCGATGCCTAGGGTCCATGTCTCCTATTGTATGGTCCTGTTTGGCATCGTTGACTGTCATAGGCACTGCCTGGGTTCGTGCAGCCATAACTTCTTGTAACTATTTTTCTAGCTGATTCTGACCGCACAACAGCGTTTGCAGCGTTGGTGTTATGGTATGGTTAAGTTTTCACGCAAAACGGACGAAGCCCGGGTTTTGGGCTGTCGGGCGTCTGGCAGGGCTCAGCGAGAAAACCCTCCCTGCGAGGAAAGAGGTCTAGCACTATTTTCTGACTGGCAGGTTAGCTGAGTAACAAGTTCTACACTAGTGGGAGGGAGCTGGAACTTGGAGGGGTCTCTCACTGTTGCTCATTCTTCAATACTTATCAGTTACTTCCAGTTTTCAGCTGCTTTCTGGCGCTAACCCTGGCGCGAGCACTTCAGAGTAACAAACCCAGAGCTTCTAGACTTAGTCTCTAGAGCACCAGACCGAGGAGGTAGCAGACTTAAGCAACGAGCGTGGAAGCCCGCACGGTGCATCAACAACGCATGCTGCCCCAACCTGCTGCCTAGGTTTCTAGCTTGGTATCAGAGCTAGAGCGTAGCAGCAGCAGCAGAAGACTGGCGTAGAGGTGCCAGACAACACCGGCAGACCCCCATACGTGCCAATGCAAGGGAAATGCTGCCGGATGTTTTCCGACAGCATTGACCCGCCTGGTGGAGGCGCCACATTTTTTCCCACGGCCACTGAACCAGGGAAAATGCTGCCAATTTTTTTTCGGCAGCACTGACCCCCACACGGGACGCGATGAGGTGAGCGGCAGGCCGCGTCCAACACCTACAGGCGACGACGCGCGTAGCA
>SZWC01027480.1:3531-13996 GCA_023375785.1 Penium margaritaceum | reverse complement strand
ATCAGAGCTAGAGCGTAGCAGCAGCAGCAGAAGACTGGCGTAGAGGTGCCAGACAACACCGGCAGACCCCCATACGTGCCAATGCAAGGGAAATGCTGCCGGATGTTTTCCGACAGCATTGACCCGCCTGGTGGAGGCGCCACATTTTTTCCCACGGCCACTGAACCAGGGAAAATGCTGCCAATTTTTTTTCGGCAGCACTGACCCCCACACGGGACGCGATGAGGTGAGCGGCAGGCCGCGTCCAACACCTACAGGCGACGACGCGCGTAGCAACGTCACACAGGTGCAGTTACTAGCACCAACCCATAGCAGCAGCAGCTTGCAGTAGCGGCAGCCGCAGGCAAGGGCAGCAAGTAGTGGCAGCATCAGCCTGTAGTACAAGCAGCAGGCAGAAGCAGTAGCTTGCAGCAGCTCATAGCAGCCCGCAGCAGCAGCAGCCCGCAACAGCAGCAGCCCGCAGCAGCTCGTAGCAGCAGGAGCTCGTAGGAACAGCAATCCGCAGCAGCAGCAAGCAGTAGCAACGGCAAGCAGCAGCTGCAATAGCGTGCAATAGTAGCAGCATGCTGCAGCAGCCGTAGTACCAAGCCGCAGCAGCAGCCAGCCACAGCACCTGCTGCAACGAGCAGCTGCCAGCAGCGGCTGCTGGTGCTCGTTGCCCGCAGCGAGCAAGCAGCGAGTAGCAGCCTCCTGTTGCTAGCGAGCAGCTACCCGCTGCTAGTGAGGAACAGCTCGTTGCGAGCGAGCAGCAGCCCGCTGCTCGCTGCTAACAGCGGGTAGCTGCCTATAGTGACAGACGAGGAAGAAAGGAAACAAAAGGAGAGCAAAAACATTCCACTACCCCACCTGCTTTGGCGCCGCTGCTGTAGCAGCTTCCTTCGCTGCTACAACAGCCTTAGCAGGCGCAGCAGCCTGCAGCAACACCAACTGTTACTACAACTGCAACTGCAGCTGCAGCAGCAGCAGCAACAACAACAACAGCAGCCGTAATAGTAGGAGCGGTAGCAGCAGCAACAGTAGCAACAGCTGCAGCAGTTCCAACTGTAGTAGCAACCGCAGCAGCAGCAAATAGCAACAGCAGCAACAATAGCAGTAGCAGGAGCAACAACAGTAGTAGCGGCCCTAACGCCACTACTGACGTCAGCATCCTGTTGCTGACGCCACTACTGATGTCATCAACTCAAAATATATATATATATATACCAAAGAAAGGGGCAAGGGAAGGGGGAAGTCATCCTAAGGGTGTGCAGGACGTCCACCACCCTCAGCAGACCCCACAACTAACGTCAGCAACCCACAAAGAGAAAAAAAACAAAACAAAGAGCATCACACCATGGCTGGTAGCCCCACTGGGGAGGGGTCCTCCTTTGTTGGGGGTACCCCCACCCCCCCTTTCTTGTAGCGGCTGCAGCATCAGCAACAAGAGCAGCAGCACCAGCACCAGCAAGAGCAGTAGGAACAACAGGAGAAGTAGGAGCAGTAGCAGCAGGAGCAGGAGTAACAGCAAAAGCAAGAGGAGCAGCAGCAAGAGGAGCAGCGGCGCCTGCCGCCCTCTGACGTCGTTGGCGATAACCCTGACCCCCTTGCTGCTCTTTAGGAACTGCTCGCCGCCGTGATGCAGTAGCTTGCGGCACTGCAACCGTTAGTCTCCCAGTTTTCCCCCAATGCGCCTCCGTCCTTCCCCCCTCCACAGCGCGCTAGCCCAACTATGTCTGCTGCCACGCAATACATGGTGCAGCAGCAGACTCTACGCCACCGGTAGACAGTGACCTCCATCCTTGGCCCCACTTTGGGTGCCAGCCGTAGGCAAAAGGACTTTAAGACGCCGCCACTGCCGCTTCAGGCCGGCGAGCAGTTCCGGAGCCCGGAGCTCAGCTTCCGCATCTGGACGCAGGGTGAGGGCCTGTGGGCATACTACACCCTGCCGTATGATGCCACCCTGGCTGACCAGCTGTATGACGCTGGTCATGCCGTTGGGGCTCTTGTCCCTGTCGCCCCTCCGGCTTCCTGCCTCGCCCTCGAGCCCTTCTTGGGCGACTTCACCGCTGGCGCCACCCCAGACCCTGCTGCCACGTGGCACGTTCTCACTCGTCCCCATCGCTTGTCCAACGACACTGAGACTAGCCGCCTACTACGGGAGTTCAACTCCCTGCACATGGGGGAGACCGAGACGGTCACCTCCTACTGGCAGCGGGCGGAGGACATCCTTCGTCGCCTCGGGACCNCCCTGGCTGACCAGCTGTATGACGCTGGTCATGCCGTTGGGGCTCTTGTCCCTGTCGCCCCTCCGGCTTCCTGCCTCGCCCTCGAGCCCTTCTTGGGCGACTTCACCGCTGGCGCCACACCAGACCCTGCTGCCACGTGGCACGTTCTCACTCGTCCCCATCGCTTGTCCAACGACACTGAGACTAGCCGCCTACTGCGGGAGTTCAACTCCCTGCACATGGGGGAGACCGAGACGGTCACCTCCTACTGGCAGCGGGCGGAGGACATCCTTCGTCGTCTCGGGACCGCTGCCCCACCCCCTTTGGCCGCGCTCCTCACCATCAAGCGCGGTGCCACCGAAGCGTACGCGGACGTCTTCGTCCACTACCCTCACGACATTCTCTCCACCATGGCGGCCTAGTGCACCCTCATGCCCTGGGCATGCGAGCTCTTCCTCCGTATTGAGGAAGCCTGTCTGGAGTCCCGACTCCAGCGCACGGAGGCCGTGGCCTCCCCTGCCGTCGCCTCCCCTACTGTCGCCTCCGTGGCCATCGCCTCACCCGTCGCAACTACCTCATCCTTGTCGGGGAAGAAGAAGCATCGGAAAAGAAAGGCAAAAGTCAACAACAACAGCAGCAGCAGTCGTTGACCGGGTCCAGCACTGGCGGCTCGGTCTGCCACAACTGTGGTCAGCCCGGGCACGGGTGGCACACGTGTCCTCTACCGACGGATGAGGCCCACGTCATTGCCACCATGCGTCACCAGTGTGAGCGCCGTCTCGCCTCTGGTTCCGTGGCTGTCGCCGGCTTTGACACTTCCGCCTCGTCCAGCAGCTCCACCACTCCGGTTGCTTCGCCGGTCCCACCGACACCAGCGCCGCAGCCGCCACCGCCGGCGCAGTCCTCCTTCTACCCAGACTCCGGTGCCATCACCCCGCACTCCGTCTACACTCTCGGGCCATCCTCTCGTGAGCGCCAGCTGGAGCAGCTCATCGCGCTCCAGCTCGGCCTGCATCGCCCTCCTCCCCTGGGAAGTGCGAGTTGCATCACTTCCTGCTCCCATGTGCAGCCCTGCATGACTGAGACTGAGTTACGGTCGTGTCCTGTTTCTTCATCTGTCTTGTCATCTCTCATGGTCTCCGCTATCCCTTCCCAGGACGACGTTGCTTGGCTTGACGATTGGCAGTCTCGATTCGCACCTCCTTCCACCGCATCCACGTCCCTTGCTTGTTGCCATGTGACTATTAGTGATCTTGCGGCCCCGGTCCAGGACCCTGCTGAGACTTGGATCATCGACTCCGGGGTCATGCCTCACATGACGGCCTATTGTAAGGCCTTTAGTATGTTTGGTCCTGTAGGTGATGTTTCCGGTGTCCGGACAGGCTCTTGCCAGGTGTTGCCTATCCGTGGTGTTGGCGTCGTTCATTTCTGTGGTTCCTCAGGTGACGTCATTCTGACTGAGGTACTCTTCGTCCCTGGTCTTGAGCTCAGCGTTCTGTCCGTCACTACCCTTGACCGCATGAGCATGGACGTTGTGTACTCGCGTGGTGTTGGCACTGTGTCGTTGCGTCCGTCTAGCCTTGTTGAGCTGCATGCCACCGCCTGTGGCAACTTGTGGCATGTCCCTCGCATCTCCTCCTCTCCTTTCATCTCCTCCCCGTCGGCCGCCACAGGCCATGTGTTTGTCATCAGTACACTTTCTCCTCAGCACATGCCTCATGCACCGCCGCCTCTGCCATGTCCACTCTGCCGGCGTAGACAGCATACTCCGCACCCAGCCGGCTAAGGGCCTTGACCCAGAGACTTTTACCCTCCCGTGCCCAAATGAGTGCATTGACTGCGCTCAGGTCAAGATGCACCGATCCACGTATCCCTTGTCTTCCTCCCGTGCGTCCCCCCCCCTCAACCTTGTCCATTTGGACGTCATGGGTCCTCTCTCCACCGAGTCCGTCGGCGAGCATGGTCGCTATGTCCTCACCCACACTGACGACTTTTCTCGCTACCGATGGGTCTTCTGTCTTCGGCAGAAGAGCGATGTTGCCCACGCCATCTAGGACTGGCTTGTCCTCACGGAGCGCGAGTGCGGCCTCTCTCTCCGCCGCTTTTGCCTCGATCGCAGTGGTGAGTACCTGGGTGAGGCCGCGACCTTTCTCGCCTCCCGCGGCATTCGTCATGAAACGTCCGCACTCTACACACCCGCCCAGAACGGTGTCTCCGAACGGTGGAACTGTACTATGGCCGACGTCGTCCGCACCATGTGGGTCGAGTCTGGTCTCTCCGAGGGCTTCTATTTTGAAGCCATGGCCTACATGACCTATGTCTGGAACTGGATTCCCCACGGTCCCCTTCCCCGCCAGTCCACACCGTACCAGCATTGGTGCGGTCATCGAGCTAACCTCCGGTCGGCTCGCGTCTGCGGCTGCGTGGCCATTGTGTGGCTGCCCGTCCCGCAGCAGGACGGTAAGCTCGCCCGTTGTGGACATCCATGCACCTTCCTTAGTGTCTCTCGTCAGTCCAAGGCTTGGCGCTTCTGGGGTCCCTCCCGGCACTGCATCGTTGAGTCCCAGGCCACCCTCTTCTTCGAGGACCTATTTCCTCGCGACCTCATTCGCTCTGGCTCGTCCGTGTCTATTCCATCGCGTGGGGGAGTGGTGAGTCAGTCCTCCATCCTGCCGCTTCCGGGGAACACATCCCTCAGTCCCTCCGGGCCAGCAGCCCCAGTCGCGTCCGCTGCTCCCTCCGAGCCAGCAGGCCCAGTCGCGCTCGCTGGTCCATCCGGGTCGGCACCCCCAGTCGCGTCAGCTCGTCCCTCCTGGCCAACAGCCCCAGTCACGTCCGCTGGTCCCTCCGGGCCAGCAGCTCCAGTCGCATCCGCTGGTCCCTCCGGGCCATCAGCCCCAGTTGCGTTTGCTGGTCCTTCCGGGCCAACAACCTCAGTCCCGTCCGCTGGTCCTTTCGAGCCAGCAGCCCTAGTCGCGTCCGTTGGTCCCTCCAAGCCAGCAGCCCCAATCGCGTCCGCTGGTCCCTCCGGGCTAGCAGCCCCAGTCGCGTCAGCAAGTCCCTCCGGACCAGCAGCCCCAGTCGCGTCCGCTGATCCCTCTGGGCCGGCAGTCCCAGTCGCGTCCGCTGGTCCCTCCAGGCCAGCAGTCCCAGTCGCAACCGCTGGTTCCTCCGGGCCAGCAGCCCCAGTCGCGCTCGCTGGTCCCTCCGGGCCGACAGCCCCGATTGCATCCGCGAGCCCCTTTGGTCCAGCAACCCCGTCCGCCTCCATCACCCCGAAGGACTCAGTGCCGTCACCTGCCCTGCCACGCTATATGCGTGGCCCAGGCGGCAGCCTCCGACCCAGACCGTCGGTGAGCGCGCAGACTGTCGCATCGCGCTCCGTGGCGCCTCGACCCCCCGTGGCTCCACATGTCTCCTCCACTCCCACGGTGGTGAGTGGGGATCCTGGCACCAAGGCCCTTGGCCTGACCACCTCGGCCATCATCGTAGACCTTCACCCGCGCTCCACACTGGGCTACGCCATGCTTTATCATGAGCATCGGTTAGCTTTCGCGACTGCACTCGCGCGCATCCCACTTGAGGCTCGAGTTGCACACACTCTCTCAGTCCGCTCCACAGCACGCCCGGAGGACCTAGACACCATACGCAAGGCACGGGCCTCTCCGGAGGCCGCACACTGGGATGCTGCCTGCGCCAATGAGCTCGCCGCTGTCCGACAGCACCACGTGTATGACCTCGTCGACCTTCCCCCAAGACGGAAGGCCATCGGCGCCAAGTGGGTGTTTCGGCGCAAGTGGAAGCCCGGCGGGTCCTTGGACAAGTACAAAGCCCGCCTCATAGCCAAGGGGTTTGCCCAGATTCCTGGGGTCGATTACGACCCGATCTTTGCCCAAGTTGGTCAGTTCTCCACTAGCCAAGCACTCTTCAGTCTGGTCACCCAGCACGGGTGGGAGCTGCATCAGATGGACGTGAGCATCGCTTTTCTCCATGGTTCACTAGAGGGTGAGGAGCTCTACATGGTGCAGCCCCCAGGCTTCGACGATGGCACTGGGAGAGTCTAGCGACTGCGCAAGGCCCTCTATGGCCTGAAGCAGTCGCCTAGGTGCTGGAACCAAGAAATCAGCAGCACGCTCCTTCGTGGCGGGCTCCAGTGCAGCACCGCTGACCCCACACTGTTTGTTAGTCCGCGAGGCCAAACCTTCGCCACTGTTCTGGTTTACGTCGACGATCTGCTCATTGCGTCACCAGACACGGCTGCCATCCAGCGTGTCAAGGATCTGCTGCACACCGCCTACCAGATGAAGGACCTTGGGTCTGCCACAGTCTTCCTGAGCATGGAGCTCGAGCATGATCGCTCCTAGGGCGCCCTGCACATCCACTAGACCGCCTATGTGCAGACATTATCCACCCGCTTTGCGGAGGACGTGCCACTGGTGCCGAGCACATCCTCACCCATGTCACCCGATGGCCAGGCGAAGCTGAAGAGTCCTGACCCAGCTGTTGTGGGGGAGCCAGTTGACGTGACCACATACCTACGAGTCATTGGGTCATTGATGTTCCTAGCGACGACGACGCGCCCAGACATCGCGTTCGCCGTCAACCTCCAGGCACAGTTGTCTCAGGAGCCGCGTCACCTCCACTACGAAGCCGTGGTCCGAGTACTGAGCTATGTTGTCTTGACTTCTCGACGAGGTCTCATATTCCACCGACAGCCGTATGTTGTCACGGTTGGCTACACCAATAATGACTAGGCCGGCAGTCCGGACGGTAATAGTTGCACAGGCTGGATCTTTTTGAGTGGCGGCATAGCTGTGTCCTGGCGTAGTGGCAAGGAGGGATGCGTTGCACGCAGCACTGCTGAGGCTGAGTGTGTTACTCTTGGCTCATGCGCGTGTGAGAGTGTGTGGTTGCGTCGTCTGTTGTCGGAGTTGCGTCAGTCCGTTGCATCCATCACATTGCATTGTGACAATGAGAGTTCCATGGCCATCACCGACAATGACGGCGCGCATCACACACGCACAAAGCACATCAATGTTGAGTATTACTATGTGCGTTCGTTGTTGCGTGACGGCAGCGTCAGCATCGTGTGGGTTGAGACAGCACGACAGTTTGCTAACTTCTTGACCAAGGCACTGAAGCGCGACTCGTTCAAGAAAGCTGTGAGTTCAGTCGGCATGCGTCCCTGAGTGTTTCTTTCTATCCCTGCTTGCGTCTCTGCTTGGCCTGAGGGAGTTTGGTCGTTGACTGTGCCTCTGCCCGCACATGTGCACTACGCCTGTGAGTCGTGGGGGAGTGTTGGTTTTCATGCATCTCTCATTGTACTCTGTTCTGTCCTCCAGGCTTGTGTACATCGGCGTGTAGATGATTGACGGCGAGACTTGACGCTGTTAGAGTGTCGCTCAGTGGAGCCGACGCACGCCCATTCACCCGTTGCTGGAGCCTCCGCCTCTGGCGATGCGCTCAGCTCCATCGGCAGGCCTCCTCGGTGGTCAGGCCGCCGGCGGTCACCGCCACTGCAGATGCTGTATGCATGCACCTAGCGCTATGTCTGGTTGTGGCATTGCGTCTGCAACATCATGCGATGCCTAGGGTCCATGTCTCCTGTTGTATGGTCCTGTTTGGCATCGTTGACTGTCATAGGCACTACGTGCAGCCATAACTTCTTGTAGCTTTTTTTCTAGCTGATTGTGACCGCATGACTGCCTTCCTAGCGTCAATGTTATGGTATGGTCTAGTTTTCAGGCAAAACGGACGACGCCCGGGTTTTGGGCTGTCGGGCGTCTGGCAGGGCTCACCGAGAAAGCCCTGCCTGCCAGAAAATAGGTATAGCACTGTTTTCTGATTGGCTGGTTAGCTAAGTAACAAGTTCTACACTAGGGGGGAGCTAGAACTTGGAGGGGTCTCCCATTGTTCCTCATTCTTCATTACTAATTAGTTACTTCCAGTTTTCAGCTGCTTTCTGGCGCTAACACTGGCGCGAACACTTCAGAGTAACAAACCCAGAGCTTCCAGACTTAGTCTCTAGAGCACTAGACTGAGGGGGCAGCAGACTTAAGCAACGAGCGTGGAAACCCGCACGCTGCATCAACAACGCATGTTGCCCCAACCTGCTGCCTAGGTTTCTAGCTTGGCAATGGCAGTGACCGTTGGTGGCCCGACTGCAGAGGAGGCCTGCCGATGGAGCTGAGCACGTCGCCGTAGGAAAGAGGCTCAAGCGAACTGCGAGTAGGCCTCAGCATGCGTCAGCTCCACCAGACGACACTCGAACAACGTCGAGTCTCGTTGTTTGTCATCTGCATGCCGATGTTCACAAGCCGGTAGGACACAACAGAGCACAATGAGAGATGTGCAAAAACCATCATTGGCCCCTCATTAAAAAGGTCTGTGCACCTCATTGTTGAGCCTCGCCCCACAACACGCCGTAAAAGTTTTTTTACGATAAGTTTTTTTTGTTTATGTGCATGTAGGGATTACCCACAAAATTTGGTTGTGTGTACGTCTTACCCGACGTTTGTAGGAGTAAAGCTCCTATACTCAGCGTTCGGAAGAACAAGACTCCCCTACCTAGTGACTGTACAATATTGACATTTACGCACAAAGAGCAAGAAACCACAACATGTTGACAGCGCATGCGATGGAGCGTGAGCATGCTGATTTCATCGAATTCTTTGAACATTCACAAACCCCTTATTTGAGGGGCTTGTGAATGTTCGTGGTTGCGGTTTGCGTATTGTTCGCATGGGGGGTCGGAGCCTCCCCATGCGTTGAAAGGGAATCTAGTGGGCCCCGCTACTGTGGGGCTGTATAGAAGCCTGCACAAAATCAAAGCCCGAAAGCCCTGATGTAATTTGGTGTGTGGTTTGAATAGGGTTTAAATGTAAAAATTGGAAAGGTTTACGTCTAAGGGAAAAAAAGAACAAGCGTTTACGCTCAATTTAAAGAGCGGAAGTTTTTCCTTGATCGATATCAAGCGACAACTTGTTTTTTTTGTTTGTTTCCTTTTTTTTTGGACACGCACCCCCCATGGTTTGATGTAGTGTTTATGCTTTCCACAGGCTCCGCCCACGCAAAACATATTAAACCATAAATTACAGCAGGGGGTTTGCGTTTCAAAGAAAGAAAGCTATCCTTATCGCGATTGTCGCGTGGGAGTGAGAATTGCGAGGGGGTGGACATGCCCCATCTTGCTTCGTTCGATGAGCGGCGCATGCCGCTGATCAAGCATGGTGAAGCTAGCGGGTAAGGCAGTCCTAATTTTCAATCTTCTAAGGAGGGCTTGAATGCATTTTTTGGGTTACATAGTAACCTTATTGCAATCACTTCGTTTTTTTTTTCCGCGATTTTCTTGCGGACGTCTCGCGGCAGTCGGCCGCACTGCCGCGAGGTTGCCGGAACACTTGGGACGGACGGTATACGCTTGTGTGGTGTCCCCGGGTGAAAGAGAGTGAGTGGTTATGTATGTCATGAAATGAAGGTGTATAAAGATGGGGAAAGAAGCGGGAATAAAGAGTATGAATGCTTCATGTAATCTAGTTAATGTAAACGTTGTATATTTTGCGGTTGTGAACACATTGGTATTTGCTTATGTATTTAGTCTTCATAATAGTTGTCGAGTGTATAGGAATTATTTGGCTATCCATACATTCATTTTTACCCATGTACGGTATATTTATGGTGAATTTTTAGGATACATAGTAAGCTTATTGCAATCACTTCGTTTGTTTTGTTTTCTTTCCTGATTTGTTTCAGTACATAGGAATTATTTGGCTATCCTTACATTCCTTCTTATTCATGTTGGTATGTTTAAGGAAACGATTTGCTACTGTTCAAAGAAATCAGCAGCATTTCCCTTAAGATCGTACCTTACTAAGTACGTATATCTCTACGTACCTATGTTCATACGTACCTGTGTACATGTATGCGAAGGCATCCTTTCATGGGTTGTTTCTTAAAGAAATTCGGTAGCATTTCCCCATAGGAATTAGTACTTAATCTATCTAGGTACCTACCTAGATACCTACGTTCAGACAAATCTATGTGCCTTTCTTCATACATATGTAGAAATTACCTACATGCATCCAATGCAACGAGAGATGGGTCGTTTGCAAACAAATTGGGCAGCATTTCCCCCATATTATTCGTACTTTATCTACCTACGTACCTACTGACATACCTATGTACTGACATACCTATGTACCTGCCTACATACTTACCTACGAATTCACCTACATGCATCCCAATGTAACCTCAGATGGGTT
>SZWC01027478.1:16619-30092 GCA_023375785.1 Penium margaritaceum | reverse complement strand
CACCCAATTCACACCACTCCGCAACCAGTTCGCACCACTCCGCAACCAGTTCGCAGCACTCCGCAACCAGTTTACATCACTCCGCAACCAGTTCACACCACTCCGCAACCAGTTTGCACCATTCCGCAACCCGTTCGCACCACTCCAAAGCCAGTTCGCGCCACTCCGCGACCAGTTCGCACCACTCCGCAACCAGTTCGCACCAGTCCGCAACCAGTTTGCACCACTCCGCAACGCGTTTGCACCACTCCGCAGCCGGTTCGTACCACCCTGCAACCAGTTCGCACCACCCCGTAACCAGTTCCCACCACTCCGCAACCCGTTCGCACCAGTCTACAACCAGTTCACACCAGTCCGCAACCACTTTGCACCACCCGCAACCAGTTTGCACCACTCCACAACCAGTTCACACCACTCCGCAACCCGTTCGCACCACTCCGCAACAAGTCTGCACCACTCCGCAACCAGTTTGCACCACTCCACAACCAGTTCACACCACTCCGCAACCCGTTCGCACCACTCCGCAACAAGTCTGCACCACTCCGCAACCAGTTTGCACCAGCACACAACCAGTTCGCACCACTTGCAACCAGTTCGCACGACTCTGCAACCAGTTTGCACCACTCCGCAACCAGTTGGCACCACTCCGGAACCAGTTCACACCACTCCGCAACCAGTTTGCACCACTGTGCAACGCGTTTGCACCACTCCGCAACCGGTTCGCAACATGCCGCAATCCGTTTGCACCATTCCGTAACCAGTTCGCACCACTCCGCTACCAGTTCACACTACTCCGCAACCAGTTTGCACCATTCCACAACCAGTTCGCACCACTCCCCAGCCGTTTCCCGCCACTCCGCAGCCTGTTTGCACCACTCCACAACCAGTTCGCACCACTCCGCAACCAGTTTGCACCACTCCGCAACCAGTTCGCACCACTCCGCAACCCGTTTGCACCACTCCGCAACCAGTTTGCACCACTCCGCAACCCGTTTGCACCACTCCGCAACCAGTTTGCACCACTCCGCAACCCGTTTGCACCACTCCGCAACCAGTTTGCACCACTCCGCAACCCGTTTGCACCACTCCGCAACCAGTTTGCACCACTCCGCAACCCGTTTGCACCACTCCGCAACCAGTTTGCACCACTCCGCAACCCGTTTGCACCACTCCGCAACCAGTTTGCACCACTCCGCAACCCGTTTGCACCACTCCGCAACCAGTTTGCACCACTCCGCAACCCGTTTGCACCACTCCGCAACCAGTTTGCACCACTCCGCAACCCGTTTGCACCACTCCGCAACCAGTTTGCACCACTCCGCAACCCGTTTGCACCACTCCGCAACCAGTTTGCACCACTCCGCAACCCGTTTGCACCACTCCGCAACCAGTTTGCACCACTCCGCAACCCGTTTGCACCACTCCGCAACCAGTTTGCACCACTCCGCAACCCGTTTGCACCACTCCGCAACCAGTTTGCACCACTCCGCAACCCGTTTGCACCACTCCGCAACCAGTTTGCACCACTCCGCAACCCGTTTGCACCACTCCGCAACCAGTTTGCACCACTCCGCAACCCGTTTGCACCACTCCGCAACCAGTTTGCACCACTCCGCAACCCGTTTGCACCACTCCGCAACCAGTTTGCACCACTCCGCAACCCGTTTGCACCACTCCGCAACCAGTTTGCACCACTCCGCAACCCGTTTGCACCACTCCGCAACCAGTTTGCACCACTCCGCAACCCGTTTGCACCACTCCGCAACCAGTTTGCACCACTCCGCAACCCGTTTGCACCACTCCGCAACCAGTTTGCACCACTCCGCAACCCGTTTGCACCACTCCGCAACCAGTTTGCACCACTCCGCAACCCGTTTGCACCACTCCGCAACCAGTTTGCACCACTCCGCAACCCGTTTGCACCACTCCGCAACCAGTTTGCACCACTCCGCAACCCGTTTGCACCACTCCGCAACCAGTTTGCACCACTCCGCAACCCGTTTGCACCACTCCGCAACCAGTTTGCACCACTCCGCAACCCGTTTGCACCACTCCGCAACCAGTTTGCACCACTCCGCAACCCGTTTGCACCACTCCGCAACCAGTTTGCACCACTCCGCAACCCGTTTGCACCACTCCGCAACCAGTTTGCACCACTCCGCAACCCGTTTGCACCACTCCGCAACCAGTTTGCACCACTCCGCAACCCGTTTGCACCACTCCGCAACCAGTTTGCACCACTCCGCAACCCGTTTGCACCACTCCGCAACCAGTTTGCACCACTCCGCAACCCGTTTGCACCACTCCGCAACCAGTTTGCACCACTCCGCAACCCGTTTGCACCACTCCGCAACCAGTTTGCACCACTCCGCAACCCGTTTGCACCACTCCGCAACCAGTTTGCACCACTCCGCAACCCGTTTGCACCACTCCGCAACCAGTTTGCACCACTCCGCAACCCGTTTGCACCACTCCGCAACCAGTTTGCACCACTCCGCAACCCGTTTGCACCACTCCGCAACCAGTTTGCACCACTCCGCAACCCGTTTGCACCACTCCGCAACCAGTTTGCACCACTCCGCAACCCGTTTGCACCACTCCGCAACCAGTTTGCACCACTCCGCAACCCGTTTGCACCACTCCGCAACCAGTTTGCACCACTCCGCAACCCGTTTGCACCACTCCGCAACCAGTTTGCACCACTCCGCAACCCGTTTGCACCACTCCGCAACCAGTTTGCACCACTCCGCAACCCGTTTGCACCACTCCGCAACCAGTTTGCACCACTCCGCAACCCGTTTGCACCACTCCGCAACCAGTTTGCACCACTCCGCAACCCGTTTGCACCACTCCGCAACCAGTTTGCACCACTCCGCAACCCGTTTGCACCACTCCGCAACCAGTTTGCACCACTCCGCAACCCGTTTGCACCACTCCGCAACCAGTTTGCACCACTCCGCAACCCGTTTGCACCACTCCGCAACCAGTTTGCACCACTCCGCAACCCGTTTGCACCACTCCGCAACCAGTTTGCACCACTCCGCAACCCGTTTGCACCACTCCGCAACCAGTTTGCACCACTCCGCAACCCGTTTGCACCACTCCGCAACCAGTTTGCACCACTCCGCAACCCGTTTGCACCACTCCGCAACCAGTTTGCACCACTCCGCAACCCGTTTGCACCACTCCGCAACCAGTTTGCACCACTCCGCAACCCGTTTGCACCACTCCGCAACCAGTTTGCACCACTCCGCAACCCGTTTGCACCACTCCGCAACCAGTTTGCACCACTCCGCAACCCGTTTGCACCACTCCGCAACCAGTTCACACCACTCCGCAACCACTTCGCACCACCCCGCAACCAGTTCGCACCACTCCGCAGCCAGTTCGCACCACTCCGCAACCACTTTGCACCACTCCGCAACCAGTTCGCACCATCCTGCACCCATTTCGCACTACTCCACAACCAGTTCTTACCACCCCGCAACCAGTTCGCACCACTCCGCAACCAGTTTGGACCACTCCACAACCAGGTCGCACCACTCTGCAACCAGTTCGCACCACTCCGCAGCCAGGTCGCCCCACTCCGCAACCAGTTCGCACCACTCCGCAGCCAGTTCGCACCATTCCGACCAGATCGCACCACTCCGCAGCCAGCTCGCACCAATCCGCAACCAGTTTGCACCACTCCGCAACCGGTCCGCACCACTCCGCAAACAGTTCACACCACTCTGAAACCAGTTCGAAACACTGAGCAACCAGTTCGCACCACTGCGCACCCAGTTCGCACCACTCTGCAACCACTTCGCACCACTCAACACCTAATTCGCACAACACCGCAACCACTTCGCACCACTCCCCAGCCAGTTCGCACCACTCCGCAACCAATTCACACCACTCCGCAGCCAGTTCACACAACGCCGCAACCAGTTTGCACCACCCCGCAACCAGTTTAGACCATTCCGCAGCCAGTTTGCGCCACTCCGCAACCAGTTCGCACCACTCCGCAACCAGTTCGCACCACTGCGCAACCAGTTTGCACCATTCCGCAAACGGTTTGCAGCACTCCGCAGCCAGTTCGCACCACTCACCAACCAAATTGCACCACTCCGCAACCAGTTTGCACCACTCCGCAACCCGTTTGCGCCTCTCCACAACCACTTCACATCACTCCCCAACCAGTTTCCCGGCAACCAGTTTGCACCTCTCCGCAACCGGTTCGCACCACTCCCCAACCTGTTCGCACCACTCCGGAACCTGTTCACACAACTCCGCAACCACTTGCACCACTCCGCAACCAGTTGGCACCACTCCGCAACCAGCTCGCACCACACTTCAAGCAGTTCGAACCACTCCGCAACCCGTACGCACCACTCCGCAACGAGTTCGCACCACACCTCAACCAGTTCGCACCACTCCGCAGCCAGTTCGCACCACTCCGCAACCACTTCGCACCACTCCGCACCCAGTTTGCACGACTCCGCAACCAGTGGGCACCACTCCGCAACCAGTCCGCACCACTCTGCACCCAGTTCGCACCACTCCGCAAGCAGTTCGCACCACTCCGCAACCACTTCGCACCACTCCGCACCCAGTTTGCACGACTCCGCAACCAGTGGGCACCACTCCGCAACCAGTCCGCACCACTCTGCACCCAGTTCGCACCACTCCGCAAGCAGTTCGCACCACTCCGCAACCACTTCGCACCACTCCGCACCCAGTTTGCACGACTCCGCAACCAGTGGGCACCACTCCGCAACCAGTCCGCACCACTCTGCACCCAGTTCGCACCACTCCGCAAGCAGTTCGCACCACTCCGCAACCACTTCGCACCACTCCGCACCCAGTTTGCACGACTCCGCAACCAGTGGGCACCACTCCGCAACCAGTCCGCACCACTCTGCACCCAGTTCGCACCACTCCGCAAGCAGTTCGCACCACTCCGCAACCACTTCGCACCACTCCGCACCCAGTTTGCACGACTCCGCAACCAGTGGGCACCACTCCGCAACCAGTCCGCACCACTCTGCACCCAGTTCGCACCACTCCGCAAGCAGTTCGCACCACTCCGCAACCACTTCGCACCACTCCGCACCCAGTTTGCACGACTCCGCAACCAGTGGGCACCACTCCGCAACCAGTCCGCACCACTCTGCACCCAGTTCGCACCACTCCGCAAGCAGTTCGCACCACTCCGCAACCACTTCGCACCACTCCGCACCCAGTTTGCACGACTCCGCAACCAGTGGGCACCACTCCGCAACCAGTCCGCACCACTCTGCACCCAGTTCGCACCACTCCGCAAGCAGTTCGCACCACTCCGCAACCACTTCGCACCACTCCGCACCCAGTTTGCACGACTCCGCAACCAGTGGGCACCACTCCGCAACCAGTCCGCACCACTCTGCACCCAGTTCGCACCACTCCGCAAGCAGTTCGCACCACTCCGCAACCACTTCGCACCACTCCGCACCCAGTTTGCACGACTCCGCAACCAGTGGGCACCACTCCGCAACCAGTCCGCACCACTCTGCACCCAGTTCGCACCACTCCGCAAGCAGTTCGCACCACTCCGCAACCACTTCGCACCACTCCGCACCCAGTTTGCACGACTCCGCAACCAGTGGGCACCACTCCGCAACCAGTCCGCACCACTCTGCACCCAGTTCGCACCACTCCGCAAGCAGTTCGCACCACTCCGCAACCACTTCGCACCACTCCGCACCCAGTTTGCACGACTCCGCAACCAGTGGGCACCACTCCGCAACCAGTCCGCACCACTCTGCACCCAGTTCGCACCACTCCGCAAGCAGTTCGCACCACTCCGCAACCACTTCGCACCACTCCGCACCCAGTTTGCACGACTCCGCAACCAGTGGGCACCACTCCGCAACCAGTCCGCACCACTCTGCACCCAGTTCGCACCACTCCGCAAGCAGTTCGCACCACTCCGCAACCACTTCGCACCACTCCGCACCCAGTTTGCACGACTCCGCAACCAGTGGGCACCACTCCGCAACCAGTCCGCACCACTCTGCACCCAGTTCGCACCACTCCGCAAGCAGTTCGCACCACTCCGCAACCACTTCGCACCACTCCGCACCCAGTTTGCACGACTCCGCAACCAGTGGGCACCACTCCGCAACCAGTCCGCACCACTCTGCACCCAGTTCGCACCACTCCGCAAGCAGTTCGCACCACTCCGCAACCACTTCGCACCACTCCGCACCCAGTTTGCACGACTCCGCAACCAGTGGGCACCACTCCGCAACCAGTCCGCACCACTCTGCACCCAGTTCGCACCACTCCGCAAGCAGTTCGCACCACTCCGCAACCACTTCGCACCACTCCGCACCCAGTTTGCACGACTCCGCAACCAGTGGGCACCACTCCGCAACCAGTCCGCACCACTCTGCACCCAGTTCGCACCACTCCGCAAGCAGTTCGCACCACTCCGCAACCACTTCGCACCACTCCGCACCCAGTTTGCACGACTCCGCAACCAGTGGGCACCACTCCGCAACCAGTCCGCACCACTCTGCACCCAGTTCGCACCACTCCGCAAGCAGTTCGCACCACTCCGCAACCACTTCGCACCACTCCGCACCCAGTTTGCACGACTCCGCAACCAGTGGGCACCACTCCGCAACCAGTCCGCACCACTCTGCACCCAGTTCGCACCACTCCGCAAGCAGTTCGCACCACTCCGCAACCACTTCGCACCACTCCGCACCCAGTTTGCACGACTCCGCAACCAGTGGGCACCACTCCGCAACCAGTCCGCACCACTCTGCACCCAGTTCGCACCACTCCGCAAGCAGTTCGCACCACTCCGCAACCACTTCGCACCACTCCGCACCCAGTTTGCACGACTCCGCAACCAGTGGGCACCACTCCGCAACCAGTCCGCACCACTCTGCACCCAGTTCGCACCACTCCGCAAGCAGTTCGCACCACTCCGCAACCACTTCGCACCACTCCGCACCCAGTTTGCACGACTCCGCAACCAGTGGGCACCACTCCGCAACCAGTCCGCACCACTCTGCACCCAGTTCGCACCACTCCGCAAGCAGTTCGCACCACTCCGCAACCACTTCGCACCACTCCGCACCCAGTTTGCACGACTCCGCAACCAGTGGGCACCACTCCGCAACCAGTCCGCACCACTCTGCACCCAGTTCGCACCACTCCGCAAGCAGTTCGCACCACTCCGCAACCACTTCGCACCACTCCGCACCCAGTTTGCACGACTCCGCAACCAGTGGGCACCACTCCGCAACCAGTCCGCACCACTCTGCACCCAGTTCGCACCACTCCGCAAGCAGTTCGCACCACTCCGCAACCACTTCGCACCACTCCGCACCCAGTTTGCACGACTCCGCAACCAGTGGGCACCACTCCGCAACCAGTCCGCACCACTCTGCACCCAGTTCGCACCACTCCGCAAGCAGTTCGCACCACTCCGCAACCACTTCGCACCACTCCGCACCCAGTTTGCACGACTCCGCAACCAGTGGGCACCACTCCGCAACCAGTCCGCACCACTCTGCACCCAGTTCGCACCACTCCGCAAGCAGTTCGCACCACTCCGCAACCACTTCGCACCACTCCGCACCCAGTTTGCACGACTCCGCAACCAGTGGGCACCACTCCGCAACCAGTCCGCACCACTCTGCACCCAGTTCGCACCACTCCGCAAGCAGTTCGCACCACTCCGCAACCACTTCGCACCACTCCGCACCCAGTTTGCACGACTCCGCAACCAGTGGGCACCACTCCGCAACCAGTCCGCACCACTCTGCACCCAGTTCGCACCACTCCGCAAGCAGTTCGCACCACTCCGCAACCACTTCGCACCACTCCGCACCCAGTTTGCACGACTCCGCAACCAGTGGGCACCACTCCGCAACCAGTCCGCACCACTCTGCACCCAGTTCGCACCACTCCGCAAGCAGTTCGCACCACTCCGCAACCACTTCGCACCACTCCGCACCCAGTTTGCACGACTCCGCAACCAGTGGGCACCACTCCGCAACCAGTCCGCACCACTCTGCACCCAGTTCGCACCACTCCGCAAGCAGTTCGCACCACTCCGCAACCACTTCGCACCACTCCGCACCCAGTTTGCACGACTCCGCAACCAGTGGGCACCACTCCGCAACCAGTCCGCACCACTCCGCAAACAGTTTGCACCATTCCGAAACCAGTTCGCAACACTCCGCAACCAGTTCGCACCACTCCGCACCCAGTTCGCACCACGCCGCAACCACTTCGCACCACTCAACATTCGATTTGCACCACACCGCAACCAGTTCGCACCACTCCACAACAAATTCGCACCACTCCGCAACCAATTCACACCACTCTGCAGCCAGTTCACACAACGCCGCAACCAGTTTGCACCAACCCGCAACCAGTTCGGACCACTCCGCAGCCAGTTTGCGCCACTCTACGACCAGTTCGCACCACTCAGCAACCGGTTCAGACCACTCTGCGACCAGTTCGCACGACTCGGCAACCATATCGCACCACTCCGCAACCCGTTTGCGCCTCTCCACAACCACTTCACACCACTCCCCAACCAGTTCACACCACTCCACAACCTGTTTGCACCACTCTGCAACCAGTTCGCACGACTCCCCAACCTGTTCACACCACCCCGCAACCAGTTCGCACAACTCCGCAACCAGTTCGCACCACTCCGCAACCAGTTCGCACCACTCCGCAACGAGTTCGCACCACTCCGCAACACGTTTGCACCACTCTGCAACCAGTTTGCACTACTCCGCAACCAGTTCGCACCACTCCTCAACCAGTTCGCACCACTCCTTAACAAGTTCACACCACTCTGCAACCAGTTGGCACCACTCAGCAACCAGTTCGCACCACTCCGCAACACGTTTCACCACTCCGCAACCAGTTCACACCACTCCGCAACCAGTTTGCACCACCCCGCAACCAGTTCGAACCACTCCGCAGCCAGTTCGCGCCACTCCGCAACCAGTTCGCACCACTCCGCAACGAGTTCGCACCACTCCGCAACCCGTTTGCACCACTCTGCAACCAGTTTGCACTACTCCGCAACCAGTTCGCACCACTCCGCAACCAGATCGCACCACTCCGCAGCCAGCTCGCACCAATCCGCAACCAGTTCGCACCACTCCGCAACCAGTCCACACCACTCCGCAAACAGTTCGCACCACTCCGAAACCAGTTCGCAACACTCCACAACCAGTTCGCACCACTCCGCAACCAGTTCGCACCACTCCGCAACCACTTCGCACCACTCAACACCCAATTCGCACAACACCGCGACCTGTTCGCACCAGTCCACAACCAGTTTGCACCACTCCGCAACCAATTCACACCAAGCCGCAGCCAGTTCACACAACGCCGCAACCAGTTTGCACCACCCTGCAACCAGTTCGGACAACTCCGCAGCCAGTTCGCGCTACTCCATGACCAGTTCGCACCACTCCGCAACCGGTTCACATCACTCTGCGACCAGTTTGCACCACTCCGCAACACGCTTGCAGCACTCTGCAGCCAGTTTACACCACTCTGCAACCAGTTCGCATCACTCCGCAACCAGTTTGCACCACTCCGCAACCTGTTAGCGCCTCTCCACAACCACTTCACACCACTCCGCAACCAGTTCACACCACTCCGCAACCAGTTTGCACCACTCCGCAACCAGTTCGCACCACTCCCCAACCTGTTCGCACCACTCCGCAACCAGTTCGTACAAGTCCGCAACCAGTTCGCACCACTCCGCAACCAGTTGGCACCACTCCGCAACCAGTTCGCACCACTCCCCAACCTGTTCGCACCACTCCGCAACCAGTTCGTACAAGTCCGCAACCAGTTCGCACCACTCCGCAACCAGTTGGCACCACTCCGCAACCAGCTCGCACCACATCTCAAGCAGTGCGAACCACTCCGCAACCTGTTCATACCACTCGGCAACCAGTTTGCACCAGTCCGCAACACGTTTGCACAACTCCGCGGCCAGTTCGCACCACTCTGCAACCAGTTCGCGCTACTCCACGGCCAGTTTGCACCACTCCTCAACCAGTTCGCACCACTCTTCAACCAGTTCACACCACTCTGCAACCAGTTCGCACCACTCCCCAACCAGTTCGCACCACTCCGCAACCAGTTCGCACCACTCCGGAACTAGTTCGCACCACTCCTCAACCAGTTCGCACCACCTCGCAACCAGTTCGCACCACTCCGCAACCAGGTCGCACCACTCCGCAACCAGTTCGTACAAGTCCGCAACCAGTTCGCACCACTCCGCACCCAGTTCGCACCACTCCGCAACCAGGTCGCACCACTCCGCAACCAGTTCGTACAAGTCCGCAACCAGTTCGCACCACTCCGCACCCAGTTCGCACCACTCCGCAACCAGGTCGCACCACTCCGCAACCAGTTCGTACAAGTCCGCAACCAGTTCGCACCACTCCGCACCCAGTTCGCACCACTCCGCAACCAGGTCGCACCACTCCGCAACCAGTTCGTACAAGTCCGCAACCAGTTCGCACCACTCCGCACCCAGTTCGCACCACTCCGCAACCAGGTCGCACCACTCCGCAACCAGTTCGTACAAGTCCGCAACCAGTTCGCACCACTCCGCACCCAGTTCGCACCACTCCGCAACCAGGTCGCACCACTCCGCAACCAGTTCGTACAAGTCCGCAACCAGTTCGCACCACTCCGCACCCAGTTCGCACCACTCCGCAACCAGGTCGCACCACTCCGCAACCAGTTCGTACAAGTCCGCAACCAGTTCGCACCACTCCGCACCCAGTTCGCACCACTCCGCAACCAGGTCGCACCACTCCGCAACCAGTTCGTACAAGTCCGCAACCAGTTCGCACCACTCCGCACCCAGTTCGCACCACTCCGCAACCAGGTCGCACCACTCCGCAACCAGTTCGTACAAGTCCGCAACCAGTTCGCACCACTCCGCACCCAGTTCGCACCACTCCGCAACCAGGTCGCACCACTCCGCAACCAGTTCGTACAAGTCCGCAACCAGTTCGCACCACTCCGCACCCAGTTCGCACCACTCCGCAACCAGGTCGCACCACTCCGCAACCAGTTCGTACAAGTCCGCAACCAGTTCGCACCACTCCGCACCCAGTTCGCACCACTCCGCAACCAGGTCGCACCACTCCGCAACCAGTTCGTACAAGTCCGCAACCAGTTCGCACCACTCCGCACCCAGTTCGCACCACTCCGCAACCAGGTCGCACCACTCCGCAACCAGTTCGTACAAGTCCGCAACCAGTTCGCACCACTCCGCACCCAGTTCGCACCACTCCGCAACCAGGTCGCACCACTCCGCAACCAGTTCGTACAAGTCCGCAACCAGTTCGCACCACTCCGCACCCAGTTCGCACCACTCCGCAACCAGGTCGCACCACTCCGCAACCAGTTCGTACAAGTCCGCAACCAGTTCGCACCACTCCGCACCCAGTTCGCACCACTCCGCAACCAGGTCGCACCACTCCGCAACCAGTTCGTACAAGTCCGCAACCAGTTCGCACCACTCCGCACCCAGTTCGCACCACTCCGCAACCAGGTCGCACCACTCCGCAACCAGTTCGTACAAGTCCGCAACCAGTTCGCACCACTCCGCACCCAGTTCGCACCACTCCGCAACCAGGTCGCACCACTCCGCAACCAGTTCGTACAAGTCCGCAACCAGTTCGCACCACTCCGCACCCAGTTCGCACCACTCCGCAACCAGGTCGCACCACTCCGCAACCAGTTCGTACAAGTCCGCAACCAGTTCGCACCACTCCGCACCCAGTTCGCACCACTCCGCAACCAGGTCGCACCACTCCGCAACCAGTTCGTACAAGTCCGCAACCAGTTCGCACCACTCCGCACCCAGTTCGCACCACTCCGCAACCAGGTCGCACCACTCCGCAACCAGTTCGTACAAGTCCGCAACCAGTTCGCACCACTCCGCACCCAGTTCGCACCACTCCGCAACCAGGTCGCACCACTCCGCAACCAGTTCGTACAAGTCCGCAACCAGTTCGCACCACTCCGCACCCAGTTCGCACCACTCCGCAACCAGGTCGCACCACTCCGCAACCAGTTCGTACAAGTCCGCAACCAGTTCGCACCACTCCGCACCCAGTTCGCACCACTCCGCAACCAGGTCGCACCACTCCGCAACCAGTTCGTACAAGTCCGCAACCAGTTCGCACCACTCCGCACCCAGTTCGCACCACTCCGCAACCAGGTCGCACCACTCCGCAACCAGTTCGTACAAGTCCGCAACCAGTTCGCACCACTCCGCACCCAGTTCGCACCACTCCGCAACCAGGTCGCACCACTCCGCAACCAGTTCGTACAAGTCCGCAACCAGTTCGCACCACTCCGCACCCAGTTCGCACCACTCCGCAACCAGGTCGCACCACTCCGCAACCAGTTCGTACAAGTCCGCAACCAGTTCGCACCACTCCGCACCCAGTTCGCACCACTCCGCAACCAGGTCGCACCACTCCGCAACCAGTTCGTACAAGTCCGCAACCAGTTCGCACCACTCCGCACCCAGTTCGCACCACTCTGCAACCAGTTCGCACCACTTTGCAACCAGTTCGCACCACTCCGCAACCAGTTCACACCACTCCGCAACCAGTTCGCACCACTCCTCAACCAGTTCACACCACCTGGCAACCAGTTTGCACCACTCCGCAACCAGTTTGCACCACTCCGCAACCAGTTCGCACCACTTCGCAACCAGTTCCCACCACTCCTCACCCACTTCCCATAACTCCGCAACAAGTTTGCACCACTCCGCAACCAGTTCACAACACTCCGCAACCAGTTCGCACCACTCCCCTGTTGTTCTTTTATGCCCCATGGCCACTGCTATGGCTTGACGGACAGGCTGGACATGCACTATTCCCTTGGAGTAAGTCCCCCAAACCTTGTTCGTGGTGCAAGTCCAAGCGAGACACCAGAAGTCTAGCGCAACGGATAGCATGTTGGACTTAGGGTCAACAAGTCCTTCAATCGAGCCTTGATGTGCGCAGGAGGTTTTTTGACCTTATTGTACAGGGGGGAGGTTTCTTAGACATTCCTCCATGCATGAGAAGAGTGCGTTACTTGGCGGTCAGTGGATGCGCCAATTGGCGGACTGGTGAGGTGGTGTGGAGTGACCATCCCAAAAGTGCCACTGCCCACACACCTTGGAAACCAGGCCTAGGACTATATGTACCAGGCTCATTCCTCATTCTAATTACACAATCTGGCCTTAGATGCTCCTCAGAGAGTTGTCCAACTAAGGAACACTATAAAGAAGACACTGGTTGGTCTAAGTCCCAGGAGTTAGTCTTTGACTAGCACCTCGCGCGAAAGTGACCAAGTGTTAAGTGGACACAGTTGCTAGCAAGTGATTGCCTAGGAACTGCTCAGTGTGGAACCGTGATCCTAAGGGTGATATCTTCTCCT
>SZWC01027478.1:4515-16428 GCA_023375785.1 Penium margaritaceum | reverse complement strand
GCCAGGCCTAGGACTATATGTACCAGGCTCATTCCTCATTCTAATTACACAATCTGGCCTTAGATGCTCCTCAGAGAGTTGTCCAACTAAGGAACACTATAAAGAAGACACTGGTTGGTCTAAGTCCCAGGAGTTAGTCTTTGACTAGCACCTCGCGCGAAAGTGACCAAGTGTTAAGTGGACACAGTTGCTAGCAAGTGATTGCCTAGGAACTGCTCAGTGTGGAACCGTGATCCTAAGGGTGATATCTTCTCCTTGCTGAAATGCTAGGAGCGGACGGCAGGTGCTATTGTGTCGGCCCCATTTTCTAGTCCGTTTGCCTCAGGCTGGTTGACAAAGGGTTATGGGCCCACACCGAATAGTTGTAAGGCCCGCTTTGCTCAACTCTGGTACGCTCTCTCCAGGTGCGCACGCCGGCTCCATTAGCTCCATCAGCTCCATCAGTTTCATCAATCTAATGACTTGGTCTACACTTAGCACACAGGGACCAAGGACGAGCTCTACCCTTGGAGGCACGACCCTTGTGTCCCAACCAGGACAAGCTCTGCCCTTGGTGGCAAGACCCTGGGTGTGTTGGTGTAGACATCTTCTCTGTGTGCAGGTGAACATCGGCTGGAGGGGTAAGCAACGGATCTGCATCTTAAGACCGGTAGCAGACATCAGCTAACATCAGCCTACATCGACCTCAACGCAGCAGAGACGTGGCAAGCAGATAAGGGCAACAAAAATGGTAGACCCATCCGGAGGATTGGGGGCTGCCACAGGGCAGTGCTCAAACTCGATAGTGGCTACCACAGGGCAAACCACTGGAGCAAATGTGAGTGCTACGTCACTGCCGCAAGGTCTTGGACCCTTGGGATGAATCCCCATTTTCAAGGGGATTGACTTCCCCCTTTGGAGATGGTAGTTCGAGCCGGCGATGAAAGTGCGTGGCTTCAACAAGCTACTGAAGGGATAGGAGCAGGTTCCCGCAGAAGGCACATCCAAGCATGAGGCATGGATGGATCAAAATGATATTGTCATGTCATTTCTCAGCAATGCGATAGCCAAGAAATATGTTCCCATCATTGCCAGCTACACGCTGGCTTCCAAAGCTTACGACAATCTCAAGTGCGTGCACCAATCCACCTCCCTCGCGAACACATTATTCATCCTACAATGGCTGATCAGCATGCGGGTGAATGAGGGCAAATCAATTCCCGATTTCCTACAAGAGTATGAAGGACTCCTTGGCAAAGCTCGCCATATGAACTGGGACCTTGACAAAAACATGCAAGCCATGATCCTCCTCATGGCGCTACCGGAGAGCTGGAGCCCAATGATCACCGTCATGGGCGGGTGGAAGGAGGATGACCTGACGTACACGGCAGTGTCTGAGTACGTGCGAGGCCATGCGCCACAGCAGAAGTGAGGCTAACTTCTCAGCCTATGCCGCACGCTATGGTGCCCGCGGGAGCAAAGGGTCAGCCTCTGGTCAGAAAGGCCGCAGCGGAAGCGGTGGTGGCGGAGGAAACAATGGTGGGCATGGCTCCCAAGAGACAGGGTAACTACCGCAACTGCCGCACACCTGGGCACTGGGCAAGAGAGTGCATGTCGCCAAAGAAGGAGGACAGCGGAAGCGGTGGGAACAAAGGCAGAAAAAAGGGTGGCAAAGAAGCCACCAACATGATGGCACAGAGCAGGCCTCCAGGAAAAGGAGCGGCGCTGCTCAGGCCAGGAGCTTTTGGGCTTGACTCCGGCACCGATCATCACTCTAGCAACGACCAGGCTGGATTTGTCTCCATCGGCCCCACCGATCGGCGGTTCAGATGTGCAAATGGTAGCGTCGTGAACGCAAAGGGCGTGGGCGACAAGCTGGTGAGCATCAGCCTCAATGGTGCAGAGAAGGATCTACAGCTACGTGACGTGGTCTACATGCCCTCCTTTGCGGCAAACCTTCTGTTCGTGTCAAAAACAACGGACAACGACATGACGGTGGTGTTCACGCAGAAGAAGGCGGTCATCACCAGGAACGAGGACATCAAGGTCCTCTACGCCAACAAAGATCTTGTGGCACAGGTTCCACGGGTTGACGGACTATATGTTCTGCAGACAACGACAGCAAAGAGCTCAGAAAACGAGGGTCATGCGGGTCGAGCGGAGGTAGTGGTCTCGACACCAAAGCTGGAGAGCACACCAACGAAAACTGAAAAACCATCCTCTGACGCAAAAGACGAAGATGCAGATATGTCGCATAGACGCTTTGGGCATGTTGCAAACAGCACGCTCCAAGTCATCCAGCAACAAGAGCGGGTCCGTGGCATGGATGGTTGCAAGAAGGATGCGGTTGGGTGTGGCAGCCTGTGTGAACCTTGCCTCCAAGGCAAGACCAAGCAAACTCGCTTTGAGCGCAATGGTCACCGTGCAGAATCAGCCCTTGACCTGATTCACACCAACGTGTGCGGACCCTTTCACACGGCGTCAAATGGTGGTAGCAAGTATTTCCTGACCTTCATAGACGACCACAGTCGCAAGGTGTGGATCTTCTTCCTCAAAGCAAAGGGAGAGGTCAGAGAAAAGTTGCAGGAGTTTGTCACCATGGTGGAGCGACAGACCGGAAAGAAAGTCAAAGCAATACGAAGCGACAACGGCAGAGAGTACGAGGCATGCAAGGGCTCGTTGCGTCAACATGGAATCAACCACCAGCCCACAACGCCTTACACACCGCAGAGCAATGATGTTGCCGAACGGATGAATCAGACCATCCTCAGTATGGTGCGTAGCATGCTCTTTGATGCAAAGCTTCCACCGCGGTTCTGGGCACAAGCGGCAAGAACAGCATGCTATCTCGTCAACCTGACTCCTGCGGCTGCTCTGGGCAGGCGCGGAAAGAAGAAGGGAAAGCAACAGATGACGCCACAAGAAGTTTGGTCAGGGAAGAAGCCGGACGCATCACACCTGAAAGTATTTGGCTGCACCACATGGGCAAAGATCCNGCCTTACACGCCGCAGAGCAATGGTGTTGCCGAACGGATGAATCAGACCATCCTCGGCATGGTGCGTAGCATGCTCTTCGATGCAAAGCTTCCACCGCGGTTCTGGGCACAAGCGGCAAGAACAGCATGCTATCTCGTCAACCTGACTCCTGCGGCTGCTCTGGGCAGGCGCGGAAAGAAGAAGGGAAAGCAACAGATGACGCCACAAGAAGTTTGGTCAGGGAAGAAGCCGGACGCATCACACCTGAAAGTATTTGGCTGCACCACATGGGCAAAGATCCAGGCGGGTGAGGGTGCCGGCAAGCTGGATGCAAGAGGGCAAAAGTGCGTTATGGTGGGCCATGAGACGGCAAGACCTACCGCCCGTGGGACCTGGCAGGAAGAAGACTCATCACCAGCCGGGACGTAACCTTTGATGAAAGGAAACCAGGCAACGAAGAGATGCTTGATCCCACGCAAGCTCCAAAACAGGGAGACTGGTTGGTGCTGCTGGAGTTAGGAGATCAAGCTCCCAAAAACTGGCAAATGGTGCCAGTACAGCAGGCCGTGAAGATCAGTGGTGTGGCAGGGAGAGCGGCTGCGCACGCTGACGCAACAGCAAGCTCCGACACTGAGTCTGAGACGTCCGAGGCCTCTTAAAATAGCTCAGAGGCCAGTGGCTCTTCAAAAGAAGAAAACTTAACTTCAAGAAATCCAGCAGCACAGGAGCAACAGTATTGTAAAGATCCACCAGCAATGCAACGTCGTAGTACACGACAAAGAAAACAAACTCCAAAGTACGATGCTGACATCAGAAGCTGGCCTGGACTGAGCTTGTCCTGTTTGGCTCAGGGAGAGCCGCTCACTATGGCTGAGGCACTGGCAAGGCCCGATGCGGCCAAGTGGAAGGAGGCGGTGGACAACGAGCCCGCATCCATCGAAGAAAGTGGCACATGGGTGCTGGTGGAAAGACTCGCTAACGCTCACGTGGTGGGCTCAAAGTGGGTGCTCAGGTTGAAGCGGAAGCAAGATGATAGCATCGACAAGTACAAGGCAAGGGTCGTGGCGAAAGGATTCTCACAGCGCGCAAGGTCTGAGTACGATAAGACCTTTGCACCGGTTGTCACGTTTGCCTCAATCAGGTCCCTGCTTGCCGTCGCTACCGCCAAAGACCTTGAGATCCACCAAATGGATGTGAAGACAGCTTTCCTTTATGGGAAGCTCAACAAGGAGGTGCTGATGGAGGTACCTGAAGGTGTCAAAACACCCCATGGTAAGGTGTGCAAGCTGGTGAAGGCGTTGTATGGGCTGAAACAGGCCCCACGGATCTGGTACAAGGAGATGGACAGCTTCATGGCTGAGATCGCCTTTGCACATTGCAAGAATGACCCCAGCGTCTATGTGCGAGAGGACGAACGTGTCTTGCTGCTTGTGGAGTTGTACGTGGACGATCTCATCATGTGTTCTTCCTCGCAGGAGGCCCTTACGGACCTCAAGAAAAATTTGGCCTGCAAGTTTAAGATGAAGGATATGGGACCTCTCGAGTACTACCTCGGGATTGCTGTTCACCGCAACCGCAAAGCAGGCACCATCGAGCTCAACCAGACCAAGTACATCATGGACGTCTTGAAGCGCTACAACATGGAGGACTGTAAACTCGTCAGCACCCCCATGCCCTCCGACTACAAGCTCTCCTCGTCCATGTCACCAAGCAACAAGGCAGACCGGCGGGAGATGCAAAACAATCCATACCAGTCTGCCGTTGGGAGCCTCATGTATGCGATGGTGGGAACGCGACCTGACATTGCTTATGTAGTGGGTCAGGTGAGCAGGTTTGTGGCCAACCCTGGGCCAGAACATTGGCAAGTGGTGAAGCGGATTTTTCGCTACCTCAAAATGGCTCGGCACGTTGGACTTCGGTTTGGAGGTCTAGAAGGATCAGACTTACTGCGAATGACATGCTACACCGACACGGACTGGGGAGGACGTGTTGATGACAGGAAGTCAACCTCAGGGTTTGTTTGTCTTGTCAACGGTGGTGCGGTCTTGTGGGCATGCAGGAAGCAGGACTGCGTCTCACTTTCTACTGCTGAGGCGGAGTACATTGCACTCTCCGAAGTATGCAAGGAAACACAGTGGCATCGCAGTTTGCTCGATGAGATCAAAGCACCACAAGAGGAAGCAACCATCATCCGCATCGACAACCAAAGTGCCATCGCTATGGCAGAGGATGACAAGATATCCCCGCGTACAAAGCACATTGATATTCGGTACCACTACTCACGTGACCTTGTCGCCAAGGGTGTCGTGGAACTGGAGTACGTCACAACCAAGAAAATGCTTGCAGACTTCTTGACAAAGCCGCTAGACAGCGACTTGCATGTTGCAGGTGCTCGAGGAGTCAGCATGGTGGATGCAAGACATGAGGACTAAAGATCAAGAAAACTGACATGCACAAACACAACCTAGAGCTACAGGATCATGCCGAAGAAAAACTACCACAGCAGGTGGCCTAAGATGCAAAGGAGAGATTCTTCTTATTCCATGGCCCATGGCCACAACTATAGCTTGACGGACAGGCTGGGCATGCACTGCTCCCTTGGAGTAAGTCCCCCAAACCTTGTTCGTGGTGCAAGTCCAAGCGAGACACCAGACGTATAGCGGAACGGATAGCATGTTGGACTTAGGGACAACAGGTCCTGCGATCAAGCCTTGATGTGTGCAGGAGGTTTTTTGACCTTCCTGCACAGGGGGGAAGTTTCTTAGACATTCCTCCATACATGAGAAGAGTGCGCCACTTGGCGGTCAGTGGATGCGCCAGTTGGCGGACTGGTGAGGTGGTGTGGAGTGACCACCCCAAAAATGCCACTGCCCACACACCTTAGAAGCCAGGCCTAGGACTATATGTACCAGGCTCATTCCTCATTCTAATAACGCAATCTGGCCTTAGATTCTCCTCAGAGAGTTGTCCAACAAAGGAACACTATAAAGAAGACACCGGTTGGTCTAAGCCCCAGTAGTTAGTCTTTGACTAGCCTCGCGCGGAAGTGACCGAGTGTTAAGTGGACACACTTGCTAGCAAAAGATTGCCTAGGATCTACTCAGTGTCGAACCGTGATCCTGAGGGTGATATCTTCTCCTAGCTGAAATGCTAGGAACAGATGGCAGGTGCTATTGTGTCGGCCCTGTTTTCTAGTCCGTTTGCCTGAGGCCGGTTGACATCCGCAACCAGTTCGCACCACCCCGCAACCAGTTCACACCACCCCGCAACCAGTTCGCACCACTCCGCAGCCAGATTGCACCACTCTGCAACCAGTTTGGACCACTCCGCAACCAATTCGCACCACTCCGCAACTAGTTCACACCACTCAGCAAGTAGTTCGCACCACTCTGTAACCAGTTCGCACCACTCCGCAACCAGTTCGCACCACTCCGCAACCAGTTCGCACCACTCTGCAACCAGTTCGCACCACCCCGCAACCAGTTTGCACCACTCTCCAACCAGTTCGCACCACTCCGAAACCAGTTCGCACTACTTTGCAACCAGTTCGCACCACCCCGCAACCAGTTTGCACCACTCTCCAACCAGTTCGCACCACTCCGAAACCAGTTCGCACTACTTTGCAACCAGTTCGCACCACCCCGCAACCAGTTTGCACCACTCTCCAACCAGTTCGCACCACTCCGAAACCAGTTCGCACTACTTTGCAACCAGTTCGCACCACCCCGCAACCAGTTTGCACCACTCTCCAACCAGTTCGCACCACTCCGAAACCAGTTCGCACTACTTTGCAACCAGTTCGCACCACCCCGCAACCAGTTTGCACCACTCTCCAACCAGTTCGCACCACTCCGAAACCAGTTCGCACTACTTTGCAACCAGTTCGCACCACCCCGCAACCAGTTTGCACCACTCTCCAACCAGTTCGCACCACTCCGAAACCAGTTCGCACTACTTTGCAACCAGTTCGCACCACCCCGCAACCAGTTTGCACCACTCTCCAACCAGTTCGCACCACTCCGAAACCAGTTCGCACTACTTTGCAACCAGTTCGCACCACCCCGCAACCAGTTTGCACCACTCTCCAACCAGTTCGCACCACTCCGAAACCAGTTCGCACTACTTTGCAACCAGTTCGCACCACCCCGCAACCAGTTTGCACCACTCTCCAACCAGTTCGCACCACTCCGAAACCAGTTCGCACTACTTTGCAACCAGTTCGCACCACCCCGCAACCAGTTTGCACCACTCTCCAACCAGTTCGCACCACTCCGAAACCAGTTCGCACTACTTTGCAACCAGTTCGCACCACCCCGCAACCAGTTTGCACCACTCTCCAACCAGTTCGCACCACTCCGAAACCAGTTCGCACTACTTTGCAACCAGTTCGCACCACCCCGCAACCAGTTTGCACCACTCTCCAACCAGTTCGCACCACTCCGAAACCAGTTCGCACTACTTTGCAACCAGTTCGCACCACCCCGCAACCAGTTTGCACCACTCTCCAACCAGTTCGCACCACTCCGAAACCAGTTCGCACTACTTTGCAACCAGTTCGCACCACCCCGCAACCAGTTTGCACCACTCTCCAACCAGTTCGCACCACTCCGAAACCAGTTCGCACTACTTTGCAACCAGTTCGCACCACCCCGCAACCAGTTTGCACCACTCTCCAACCAGTTCGCACCACTCCGAAACCAGTTCGCACTACTTTGCAACCAGTTCGCACCACCCCGCAACCAGTTTGCACCACTCTCCAACCAGTTCGCACCACTCCGAAACCAGTTCGCACTACTTTGCAACCAGTTCGCACCACCCCGCAACCAGTTTGCACCACTCTCCAACCAGTTCGCACCACTCCGAAACCAGTTCGCACTACTTTGCAACCAGTTCGCACCACCCCGCAACCAGTTTGCACCACTCTCCAACCAGTTCGCACCACTCCGAAACCAGTTCGCACTACTTTGCAACCAGTTCGCACCACCCCGCAACCAGTTTGCACCACTCTCCAACCAGTTCGCACCACTCCGAAACCAGTTCGCACTACTTTGCAACCAGTTCGCACCACCCCGCAACCAGTTTGCACCACTCTCCAACCAGTTCGCACCACTCCGAAACCAGTTCGCACTACTTTGCAACCAGTTCGCACCACCCCGCAACCAGTTTGCACCACTCTCCAACCAGTTCGCACCACTCCGAAACCAGTTCGCACTACTTTGCAACCAGTTCGCACCACCCCGCAACCAGTTTGCACCACTCTCCAACCAGTTCGCACCACTCCGAAACCAGTTCGCACTACTTTGCAACCAGTTCGCACCACCCCGCAACCAGTTTGCACCACTCTCCAACCAGTTCGCACCACTCCGAAACCAGTTCGCACTACTTTGCAACCAGTTCGCACCACCCCGCAACCAGTTTGCACCACTCTCCAACCAGTTCGCACCACTCCGAAACCAGTTCGCACTACTTTGCAACCAGTTCGCACCACCCCGCAACCAGTTTGCACCACTCTCCAACCAGTTCGCACCACTCCGAAACCAGTTCGCACTACTTTGCAACCAGTTCGCACCACCCCGCAACCAGTTTGCACCACTCTCCAACCAGTTCGCACCACTCCGAAACCAGTTCGCACTACTTTGCAACCAGTTCGCACCACCCCGCAACCAGTTTGCACCACTCTCCAACCAGTTCGCACCACTCCGAAACCAGTTCGCACTACTTTGCAACCAGTTCGCACCACCCCGCAACCAGTTTGCACCACTCTCCAACCAGTTCGCACCACTCCGAAACCAGTTCGCACTACTTTGCAACCAGTTCGCACCACCCCGCAACCAGTTTGCACCACTCTCCAACCAGTTCGCACCACTCCGAAACCAGTTCGCACTACTTTGCAACCAGTTCGCACCACCCCGCAACCAGTTTGCACCACTCTCCAACCAGTTCGCACCACTCCGAAACCAGTTCGCACTACTTTGCAACCAGTTCGCACCACCCCGCAACCAGTTTGCACCACTCTCCAACCAGTTCGCACCACTCCGAAACCAGTTCGCACTACTTTGCAACCAGTTCGCACCACCCCGCAACCAGTTTGCACCACTCTCCAACCAGTTCGCACCACTCCGAAACCAGTTCGCACTACTTTGCAACCAGTTCGCACCACCCCGCAACCAGTTTGCACCACTCTCCAACCAGTTCGCACCACTCCGAAACCAGTTCGCACTACTTTGCAACCAGTTCGCACCACCCCGCAACCAGTTTGCACCACTCTCCAACCAGTTCGCACCACTCCGAAACCAGTTCGCACTACTTTGCAACCAGTTCGCACCACCCCGCAACCAGTTCGCACCACCCCGCACCCAGTTCGCACCACTCCGCAACCAGTTGGCACCACTCCGCAACTTGTTCGTACCACTGCGCAACCGGTTTGCACCACTCCACAACGCGTTTGCACCACTCGCGGCCAGTTCGCACCACTCTGCAACCAGTTCGCACTACTCCGCAGCCAGTTCGCACCACTCCTCAACCAGTTCGCAACACTCCACAACCAGTTCACACTACTTCGCAACCAGTTCGCACCACTCCACAACCAGTTTGCACCAATCCGCAACCAGTTCGCACAACACCGCAACCAATTCGCACCAGTCCCCAACCAGTTCCAACCACTCTGCAACCAGTTCGCACCACTGCGCAAACCGTTCGAACCTCTCCGCAACCGGTTCGCACCACTCCTCATCCAGTTTTCACCACTCCGCAACCAGTTTGCACCACTCCGCAACCAGTTCACACTTCTCTTCAACCAGTTTGCACAACTCCCCAACCAGTTTGCACCAATCCGGAACCAGTTCGCACCACTCCACAACCAGTTCGCACCACCGTGCAACCAGTTCACACAATTCCGCAACCAATTTGCACCACTCCGCAACCAGTTCACACAACTCCGCAACCACTTCGCACCACTCCGCAACCACTTTGCACCACTCCGCAACCAGTTCGCACCATTCCGCAACCAGTTCGCACCACACTGCAACCCGTTTGCACCACTCCACAACCAGTTCGCACCACTCCGCAACCAGTTTGCAGCACTCCGCAACCAGGTCGCACCAACCCGCAACCAGTTAGCACCAATCCGCAACCAGTTCGCACCAATCCGCATCCGGTTTGCACTACTCCACAATCAGTTTGCTCCACTCCCAAACCAGTTCGCACCACTCCACAACCAGTTTGCACCACTCCGCAACCTGTTCGCACAACTCCGCAACCAGTTTGCACCACTCTGCAACCAGTTCGAACCACTCCGCACCCAGTTCGCACAACTCCGCAACGAGTTCGTACCACTCCTCAACCAATTCGCACCAATCTGCAATTCGTTCTCACCTCTCCGCAACCAGTTCGCACCACTCCTGAACCCGTTTCCACCACTCCGAACCAGTTCTCACCACTCCGCAGCCAGTTCGTACCACTCCTCAACAACTTCGCACCACTCCGAAACCAGTTCGCACCACCCTGCAACCATTTCACACAACTCCGCAACCAATTTGCACCACTCCGCAACCAGTTCGCACCACTCCTCAACCAGTTTGCACCACTCCGCAATCCGTTTGCACCACCTTGCAACCCGTTTGCACCACTCCTCAGCCTGTTCAAACCACTCCCCAACCAGTTGGCACCATTCCGCAACCAGTTCGCACCACTCCGCAACCAGTACGCACCACTCCGCAGCCCGTTCGTACCAATCCCCAACCAGTTCGCACCACTCCACAACCAGTTCACACCACTCCGGAACCAGTTCGCACCACTCTGCAACTGGTTCGCACCACTTGGCAACCATTTCACACCACTACGCAACCAGTTTGCACCACTCCGCAACCCGTTTGCACCACTCGGCAACCAGTTCGCACCACTCTGCAACCAGTTCACACCACTCCGCAACCAGTTTGCACCACCCCGCAATCAGTGCGCACCACTCCACAGCCAGTTCGCGCCACTCCGCAGCAAGTTCGCACCACTCCGCAATGAGTTCGCACCACTCTGCAACCTGTTTGTACCACTCCGCAACCAGTTTGCACCACCCCGCAACGCGTTTGCACCACTGGCGGCCAGTTCCCACCACTCTGCAACCAGTTCCCACTACTCCGAAGCCAGTTCGCACCACTCCTTAACCAGTTCGCACCACTCCACAATCCGTTCACATCACTCCGCAACCAGTTCGCACAACTCCACAACCAGTTTGCACCACTCCGCAACCAGTTTGCACAACTCCACAACCAATTTGCACCACTCCTCAACCAATTTGCACCACTCCGCAACCAGTTCACACCACTCCGCAACCAGTTCGCACCAGTCCGCAACCACTTCGCACCACTCCTCAACCAGTTTGCACCACCCCGCAACCCATTTACACAACTCTGCAACCCCTTTGCACCACTGCTCAACCAGTTTTCACCACTTTGCAACCAGTCCGCACCACTCCGCAACCAGTTCGCACCACTCCGCAACCAGTTTGCACCACTTTGCAACCAGTTCGCACCACTCCGCAACCAGTTCGCACCACTCCGCAACCAGTTCGCAGCACTCCGCAACCAGATTGCACCACTCCGCAACCAGTTTGCACCACTTTGCAACCAGTTCGCACCACTCCGCAACCAGTTCGCACCACTCCGCAACCAGTTCGCAGCACTCCGCAACCAGATTGCACCACTCCGCAACCAGTTTGCACCACTACGCAACCAGTTCGAACCACTCCGCAACCAGTTCGCACCACTCCGCAACGAGTTTGTACCACTCATCAACCAGTTCCGACCACTCCGCAACCCGGTCGCACCTCTCCGCAACCAGTTCGCACAACTCCTCAACCAGTTTGCACCACTCCGAAACCAATTCCCACAACTCTGCAACCAGTTCGTACCACTCGGCAAACAGTTTGCACCGCTCCGCAACCAGTTCGCACCAATCCGCAAC
>SZWC01027477.1:4252-21532 GCA_023375785.1 Penium margaritaceum | reverse complement strand
TGTGTGTGTGTGAGTGTGTGTGTGTGTGTGTGTGTGGATGTGCATGTTGGCCAAGACAGGATGGAAGTCTAGATATGAAGACACTGGATGAACACAAACATTTACACTCCCATGACCCGCATTCATTGCAGCCACGTCTCAGTGAGATAACACACACAAGAATGCATGAAATTGCTTGCATACTCACCAAGCAGACCATGAGCAAACATCACTCGGGATCAAGGGGACAGGCAATCCCAACAGCATGACATACACAATTAGAGACGTTTTTACTGAGTGCCTTGATGAGAATATAAGCCTGTCGTAAACATGTGCCTGCCCATACAAACTGAACAATGTCGGTGGCAATACACTCACGAACAAAGTGATGCTTACCATTGATATGCTTGGTGCGGGGATGGTGCATGTCGTCGTTCTCAGCAATGCTCTTTTTTCTTTGGTTGTCACAAAGTATAGTGACGTAGCAAATGGGGACTCACAGCTGTTGTCGTAGGAAAGACATCCAAAAAGCCTCACACGTGCATGAGCTGAGTGTAATGTACTCGGCTTCAGTCGAGCTCCGTGCAACACATCCATAATCTCCACTCTTTCCAAAACATGTTGTTTCCCCAGCCGAGCTCCGTGTAATGAATCCAGAATCTCCACTCTTTCCAAAACATGTTGTTTGTACATGTGAATCACGAAGTCATCCTGTTTCTCACCTAGTTTAGACATATATAATGACTTAAGCAGTGCCATGTCTGCTAGGGTTATAGTAGTGGAGGCAGTGCGAACCGCAAAGAGTAGAGATGTAGACACTCTCCTGGACTGCGGTGAACATGAAGTGTCTGACTGGAGCTGTCGCGCTCATGCTCCATCCCCAAGACGACTCAGGCTGGAGCAAGCTCTTTCATCTTGTATGCGAAGTGCAAGACGCCTTTTGCAGACTGAACAGCTGCACGGATGGGAGATGCAATGAGCAAATCATCGATATAGACAAGAATGTCCACTAGAGGGGCAGAGGATGCAGTAAGAAACAATGCAGGATCAACCAAGCTCCTGCAAAACACACCTTTCTCGGATGTGGCGGTGATCCCCTAGCTCCATCGTCATGGCGATTGCTAGATTCCACATAGAGCGTTGTGCAACTGCCAAACTTTGTTGGTTCCATCAGTGGACACGGGCAGTTGGATCACACATTTTTTTTGTCAAGTCTGCCATGAAGGAATGCATTCTTTACGTCCATTCCTCTCCAATGGGCATTCGTGCTAAGCCACCAAGCTGAGAAGGTGTTGAACAGTCGTGTAGCATCCTACTAGGATGAAGGTCTCATCAAAGTCAACCCTAGGTATCTGTGAGAATCCCTTGACGGTATTCTGGGCCTTACACCAGTCAATGGAGCTATTTAGGCTTATAATTCCGATAGTAGACGCACTTGGCTGAAACAACCTCACTGATCCACTAACTCATACACAATGTGCTCGGTCAGATCATCTACCTCTTCCTACATCGCCTTCTCCCAGAGAGTAAATTCAGTTGTATATCTTACCTCACAAAGTGTTAGAGGCTTTGGGGTCAAAGGGGAAAGACGAGCAGCAGCAATGCAGCTGGCTACATACCCTACTGCGCTAGATATTTGACGATTGGAAATTTGCATAACTTATTTGACTATGAAAATTGGGTTATGAAGTTATTATGGTATACCCTTAATTTCGATGTCCATGTGTCCCATGACACCTGAAAATCGACAAAAAAACATGTCAGTTTTTTCAGTTCGATGAAAGAAACTGTGTGTGTCCATCAAAAATCAAGCGACAGCGTTCACTACTACTGTTCAACAATTCCAACGGCACCAGAAAGGTCCGTCGCTCGGTGAGTGGTGCGATGGCAGTGATTGGCTGGCCAAATGGCTGGCCAATCACTGCTTTTGTGTATTCAACCACCCAAACATGCGAGTGCAGCTGTTCCAATGGTGGAACAGCCATACCAAACCTCGTCGTTGGCAGTGGCTTTTGCAGAAGCACCCTCAACATTGGAAACACACAACTGTTTAGAAAAAGAAATCCCAAACAACGTTGGCGGAATGCCCTAGGTGTGGCGCTTAAATTTTGGAACTGTGGCCAGGGAAATGCTCCTCCGGATCATGGTAGAGCTTGAGCCTGGAGATGTAGGGCATGTTGTGGACTGGCATGGAAGTCGAAAGAGCCAACCGTGCCACCACGGGCGTCTGCATTTAGAGCACCTCGAACGGACCGAGAAACGGGGGCTTCAACTTGTTCGAACGGACCCTACGAAGATTGATGTGCACGCTGCTGAGAAGCACACAACTACCCACATTGAGCGTTGCATCTGCACGTCGGTGGTCTGCTTGCACCTTCTGCTGCACATGCGCCTTTGCCAATGCATGCCACGGCGCCATTCAAATCTGTTTGAACTCTTGTACGGTAGACTCCACCACGGACAGGTTGCTTGTGACGTGCAAACTGAGGGGAGTAACGGGCAACGTCCCGTTCACGGCTGGGTTGATGCCATTCGGCAAGTACACGATTTCGTAGTCAAATTGCGACTCAAGGTACTCCACCCAACACGTTTGCCGCCGACTGATGTTTGGCTGCGGCTTAAAATACTTCAACGGGTGGTGGTTGGTATAGACCAAACATTCTTTTGCCTCGAGGTAGCACTGCTTGTTCTTGAAGGCTACAACTACGGCGACCATCTCCTTGTCGTGGATGGCGTAGCTCAGCTCCGTCCCACGCAAATTGTGCGAGTAGTAGGCGACCAGCTGCGACCAGTTGTCAAAATCCTACAAAAAGGATACCACCAATGGCCAGGTTTGATGCATATGTTGCCAATTCAAACTCACTACTGCTGTCGGCCAAGTGCAAGGCCAACACATAGGTCAGAGCCTTTTTGATATTCTCAAATGCTTCTTGTTTGCTAACTTCCTACTGCACTCACGATCCTTGCGAGTGAGATTGGAGAGTGGCACTGACAATTCCACATAACCAAGGATAAACCTGCGGTAGTAGTTGCAAAAACCAAGGAATATTTACACATCATGTACAATACACAGATTTGGCCACTCTTGCACGGTCGACACCATACGTGGGTCCATGAAAACCTGTCCATTGCCAGTTATGTGTCCAAGAAATTCAAATTTTCCCAACGTGAACTCACACTTCGAGAACTTTGAGCAAAAACTTCTCCTCCCTCAAAATCTCAAGGACCTTCTTCACATGTAAGGCTCAACGTTCGAGATTGAGCGAGAATCTTGATCTTATCTTCACCATTTCAAGACTAAGAATGAGATTCTCAATCTTAAAGTTTGAGATTGAGAAAATCTAATCTTGAACTATACTTTATGTTGAAATCTCATTCTCATCTCGATGTCAAAGTTGAATGATGCGATTTTTACAGTCTCGAATTTCCTAATGTAGACTTTGATTTTGTTACGCTAAAAATGACATCATTCATGCATACATACACAAGGGAGCTATGGATATCTAGCTTAGGGTAGATCACTAATGGGGATTACGTAATGAAACAAATTCCATGTACAAGGTTGTTTATCTCCTAGCGAAGAATAGTTCATCGCAATGCAATAGACCCGTTGGTCCCATATTCGCTGGAATGGTCGCGTCGCGAAACTTGACGCAAAAAATTTATCTGATATCTTGCATTCAAGCGAGTTGCCTAGTGCGCTTCGTACCTCAAGATACTCCCGCCACGTGTGAATCCCATAGAACCTGGAGTTCACATGTGGCAGCATAGCTCGCTAAATCGCATTCTCATGTGCAAGAATTCGAGACGAGACGATATCAATCTCATCTCGATTTTTTTTGTTGCTCCAAATCTCGATCTCGTCTCTAAGTGTTTCAAGACAATCTCGATCTCGTCTCGAAGTGCGAGATTAATTCGAGATTTTGAGATTTTGAGACTTCCAAAATTCCAAGATGTGATCAATCTCGAACGCCGAGCCTTATTCACATGCTCCCCATGCTCCTCCGTCGTCCTGCCATGCACAAAGATGTGGTCGAGGTACGCCACCATGAAGTCATCTGATTACGGCCTGAAGATGTTTTTCATCACCGCCATGACGGTGGTTTGCATATTGGTTAACCTGAAAGGCATCACAAAAAACTCGTAATGACCATAGTGGGTGTGGAAGACCGTCTTTTCTACATCATCTGTTACGATGCGGATCTGGTGGTAGCTGGATCGGAGGTTAATCTTCGTGAAGAAGCGAGCCGCACGGAGCTGATCGAAAGGTCCTCGGCTCGTAGAAGCGGGTATTGGTTCTTGACGGTCAACTCGTTCAATACCCGGTATTCCACACACATGGGCATCTCCCCCTTTTTTTTGTACAAACAGGACACATGCAGCATAAGGAGATGAGGATGGGCGGATGAAGCCCTGCTCTGTCATCTCGGTCAGCTGCTTCTTGAGCTCCTGCAGCTGCGCGTCGCGCATGCATTACTTTGCGCAAACAGGTGGGCTCGCTCTAGGTTTGAGGTCTATGTGATGGTCCACATCCCACTTCGGTGGCATACCCACTGGGAGGGTGTCGGGGAACACGTCCTCGAACTCTGTGTTGTGATTTGTGACGTTCCTATCGACCTGTACAGTTTACTGTGACCACTCGGCAATGTCCATGCCCGTGCAGATCCCTGATGCGGACCCAGGTGATACCGGTGTGTCGTCTGGTGGTGGACTACCAGCTTGGAGCTGACCGACGACCGTCCGAGAGCTCTGGACGCTGCCAGGGACCACTTGTAGTTTGTCTGCAGTACGTTTGAGTTTATCGGTGGACTGGTCGTGGGCCCGATTTGCATGTTTTTGCATTGTGTGTCCACCGTTTGATGTCGGATACATGCATGTGACCAGTCGTAGCGTCCGGCTTGTGATTTTGCACATCTAGGTTCAGACTGTGTAGCATTCTGACATGTCCATGCTGAGTTACGGCCAAAACAGTGGTTTTGGGCCGGTTTTAGGACAGACCTTGTGCTGCCGAGTACGACACCTGCCGTGCGCCGTGGCAGGTACTTATGCGATGGACCTGTCATTTGTCATTTCTCTCTGCAAATGCTATTGAAGCATTCTGACACTTTGTCATGTGCCTTTTAGCCAGACCCTTGCCGTTGCGTGTACGACTCGTGACTGTCGTCACCGTCTGACCAGGCACTGACGCCTAGTCAGCAGGCTGTGTCGCTAGGAAGCTTCCATGCATCTTCAGAGTCTGTACACACCTTTCAAAGTCCCTTAGACACTGCAGCAAGCTTGCCCTGGTCCCACCCCCCCCCCCTCGCGTCCCCGATTTGATCTCATTTAGGTGGATAAAGAACGCAATGTAGACAAACATGTCGAGAGCACAAGCATCCCAGATCACCATCAGCTTTGTCATGCCGACGTGGCATAATGCCACGGTCAATTCAGCTTGGCCACCACTAAATGACGGCGCCATGTATGGAATAGCGGGGTGCTCTTGCCACCACAGGTGGAGATGTTGATGCCTTACTCCTTGTAGATGAAGATGACCTTCTTGTGGATGACCCTCTTGCAGAGTCGAGTCCCATGTTTGTGCATGAGCTCCATTGTGCGAAATACGTCATGCTTCAGTTCAGGGTGTTTGTATAAGTACAATATTCTTCTGTAGGAAGCCTGCACATGCGGCTTGGTCTTCGTGGCCTCTGAGATCAAATGAAACGGTGAATTACACTATGCCAATTGTTGGTTTTCGCGCATCTCGCATTGTACTCTGGTGTGCCCTCCCGGCTTGTGTACATCGACGTGTAGATGACTGACAGCGAGACTCAACGCCACTGGAGTGTCGCTCGGTGGAGCCGATGCGCACTGAGGTCCACGCACCGTTCGCTGAAGCCTCCTCCCTACGGTGATGCGCTCTGCTCCATCGGCAGGCCTCCGCGGCGGTCGGGCCGCCGGCTGTCACTGCCACTGCAGATGCTGTTTCCATGCACTCAGCTTTGTTTCTGGTTGTGGCATTGCGTCTGCATCGTCATGCTATGCCTAGGGTCCATGTCTCCTGCTGTGTGGCCCTGCTTGGCGTCACTGAGTGTCGTAGGCACTGCCCGGGTTCGGGCAGCCATAAATCTTTGCTACTGTTTTTCTAACTGATTCTGACCGCACGAATGCGTTCGCAGCGTCGGTATTATGGTATGGTCCAATTTTCAGGCAAAACGGACGACGCCCGGGTTTTGGGCTGTCGGGCGTCTTGCAGGGCTCACCGAGAAAACCCTGCCTGCCAGAAATAGGTCTAGGACTATTTTCTGATTGGCTGGTTAGATCAGTAACAAGTTCTACACTAGTAGGGGGGAGCTAGAACTTGGAGGGGTCTCCCATTGTTGCTCATTCTTCATTCCTAATCAGTCACTTTCAGTTTTCAGCTGCTTTCTGGTGCTAACACTGGCGCGCGCGTTTCTGAGTAACAAACCCGGAGCTTCCAGACTTTGACTCTAGAGCAGCAGACTGAGGGGGCAGCTGACTTAAGCAACGAGCGTGGAAGCCCGCACGCTGCATCAACAACGCTGCTGCCCCAACCTGCTGCCTGGGTTTCTAGCTTGGTATCAGAGCCAGAGCGTAGCAGCAGCAGCAGAAGACTGGCTAACAAGTGCCAGACAACGTCGGCGGACCCCCATACGCGCTAGTGCAGGGGAAATGCTGCCGGATCTCTTCCGGCAGCATTGACCCGTCTGGTGGCGGCGTCAGATTTTTTCCCATGGCCACTGGGCCAGGGGAAATGCTGCCAAAGTTTTTCGACAGCACTGACCCCCACGCGTGACACGAGGAGGTGAGCGGCAGGCCGCGTCCGACACCTGCGGGTGACGACGCATGCTGCAACGTCACCCAGGTGCAGTGACTGGCACAAGCACGCAGTTGCAGCAACCTGCAGCAGCGGCAGCCGCAGGCAATGGCAGCGAGCAGTGGCAGCACCAACCAGCAGCAGCTGCATGCAGCAGCAGCAGCAGCAGCAGGCAGAAGCAGCAGCCCGCAGCAGCCCGCAGCAATAGCAGCCCGCAGCTGCAGCTCGCAGTAGCAACACACAGCAGCAGCCCGCAACAGCAGCGAGCAGCAGCAGCAGCACGCAGCAGCTGTAATAACGTGCAGCAGCAGCAGCGGGCTGTAGCAGCCGCAACAACGAGCTGCAGCAGCAACCAGCTACAATAGCAGCCAGCTACAACAACAGCAGCAGAGAGCAGCTGCTGTTAGCAGCCAGCCGCGGCTGCTGCTGCTCGCAGCTCGCAGCAAGCGAGAAGCGAGCAGCAGCCCGCTGCTGCCAGCTAGTGGCAGCTTGCTACTGCCAGCTAGTGGCAGCTTGCTGCTGCCAGCGAGCAGCAACCCGCTGCTCACAGTAGACAGCGGGCGGCTACCCGCTGTGACAGGGAAAACGAAAAAAAAAATGAGAAGGAGGAAAAACATCCCCTACCCCTGCAACCCGCAGCAGTAACCCGCAGCTGCAACGAGCAGCAGCCGTAGCACGTAGTAGCTGCAACAACGTGCAATAACAGTAGTGAGCTGCAACAGCCACAGCAGCTGCAATAGCTCGTAGTAGCAGCAGCTGCTGCTGCAACTTCAGCCGCAACAACAATAGCAGTAGCAGCAACTGCAGCCGGAATAGTAGCAATAGCAGCTGCAGTAACAGCAGCAAAAGCAGCAGCAGTAGCAGCAGCAGCAGCAACAACAGCACCTACATCAGCAGCAGCAGCAGCCGCAGCGGTAGCACCACCAACAGCTGTAGCAGCAGCAGCAGCAGCAATAGTAGCACTTGCAGCGGCTGTAGCTGCAACAGCAGCGGTAGTAGCAACAGCAGCATCAGCAGCGACCCCAACAACCGCCGCTGCTTACATCAGCATCCTGCTACTGACATCACAGCTGACGTCACTACTGACATCATCAACAAAAAAAAAGAGGGGGTAAAAGGGAAGAGGGAAGACAACCAAAGGGATGGGTAGAATTCCCGTCGTCCCAAGCCACTGCTGATATCAGCAACACAAAGACAAAAATGAAACAAAAAAAAAACAAAAACAAGGGACACCAAACCATGGCTGGTAGCCATGGTTTGGTGTCCATGGAGCGACTGTAGTAGCAGCAGCAACAGTAGTAAAAGTAGAAGCCCACTGGTGCCGTTGGCGGCAATCCTGACCCCCTCGTTGCTCTTCAGCAACAGCTTGCCGCCTTGACGTAGCAGCTTGTAGCCCTACAGCCAGTAGCCTCCCAGACTGCCACCAGTGCGCCGCCGCCGTTCATCCCTCGAGGGCATGGCAGCCCAGCTATGTCTGCTGCCACAAACTACCTGGCACAGCAGCAGAATCAGCGCCAGTGGTAGACAATGACCTCCGTCCTTGGCCCCACTCTGGGCGCCGGCCGCAGGCAGAAGGACTTTGAGATGCCGTCGCCGCCGCTTCAGGCCAGCGAGCAGTTCCAGAGCTGGGAGCTCAGCTTCCGGATCTGGGCACAAGNACAGTAGTAATAGCAGAAGCCCACTGGTGCCGTTGGCGGCAACCCTGACCCCCTCGTTGCTCTTCAGCAACAGCTTGCCGCCTTGACGTAGCAGCTTGTAGCGCTACAGCCAGTAGCCTCCCAGACTGCCACCAGTGCGCCGCCGCCGTTCATCCCTCGAGGGCATGGCAGCCCAGCTATGTCTGCTGCCACAAACTACCTGGCACAGCAGCAGAATCAGCGCCAGTGGTAGACAATGACCTCCGTCCTTGGCCCCACTCTGGGCGCCGGCCGCAGGCAGAAGGACTTTGAGATGCCGTCGCCGCCGCTTCAGGCCAGCGAGCAGTTCCAGAGCTGGGAGCTCAGCTTCCGGATCTGGGCACAAGGTGAGGACCTGTGGGCGTACTACACCCTCTCTTATGACTCCACCCAGGCCGACCAGCTATATGACGCTAGTCGCGCCGTCCGTGCCCTCGTCCCAATCTCCCCTCCAGCCTCCCGCCTGGCCCTAGAGCCTTTCCTTGAGGACTTCACCTCTAGCAACATCCCAAACCCTGCAACCACATGGCACGTCCTCACCAGGCCCCATCGCCTATCCGGCGACGCTGAGATTAGCCGTCTACTCCGGGAGTTCAACTCCCTACACATGGGTGAGACCGAGACGGTCACTGCCTACTGGCAGCGGGCGGAGGACATCCTTCGTCGTCTCGGCAAATATGCTCCACCCCCTCTGTCTGTGCTCCTCACCATCAAGCGCGGTGCCACCAGCGCGTACGCGGACGTCTTCGTGCACTACCCCCAGGACGTCCTCTCCACCATGGCGGCCCAGGGCACCCTCATGCCCTAGGCATATGAGCTCTTCCTCCGCACTGAGGAAGCTCGCCAGGAGTTCGAGCTCCATCGCATGTAGGCTCTTGCATCCCCTGCCGTTGCCTCCGCGACCGTCGCCTCCCCCGCCGCAGCTACCTCATTGTCTTCGGGGAAGAAGAAGAAGAGCCAGAACAAGAAAGGCAAGGGTCCGTCGCAACAGCAGTAGCAGCAGCCGTCGACTGGGTCCAGCGGTGGTGGCTCGATCTGCCACAACTGTGGCTAGCCGGGGCACGGGTGGTACATGTGCCCTCTCCCTACGGACGAGGCGCACGTCATCGCCACCATGCGTCGCCAGCGGGAGTGCCGTCTCGCCTCTGCCGTCTTTGCTGCTGCTGGCCCTGACACTTTGACCTCGTCCAGCACCTCCGCCCCTCCGACAGCTTCGCCAGTTTCGCAGACACCCTCGCCGCAGCAGTACTACCCACAACCGTCGGCACCTTCGTTCCCGTCACCGGCACTGTCCCTCCCTTACCCGGGCTCTGGTGCCGTCACTCCGCACTCGGTCTACACTCTCGGGCTGTCCTCCCGTGAGCGTCAGCTGGAGCATATCATCGCACTCCAGCTCGGCCTGACGCATCGTTCTCCCAAGGGAAGTACGAGTTGCATCACCTCCTACTCTCCTGCCCCGCCTTGCATGACTGAGACTGATCTACGGTCGTGTCTCATTTCCTCGTCTGTTGCATCGTCTCCCGTGGTCTCCTCTACCCCTTCCTATGACAACGTTGCATGGCTTGACGATTGGCAGTCTCGGTTTGCGCCTCTTTCCACCGCGTCTGCGTCCCTTGCTTGCTGCCATGTAACCGTTAGCGATCTGGCGACCCCGGTCCAGGACCCCGCTCACACCTGGATCATCGACTCTGGGGCCACATATCACATGACGGCCTCTCGTGAGGCCTTCAGTATGCTCGGTCCTGTAGGCGATGTCTCCGGTGTCTGGACGGGCTCCGGACAGGTGTTGCTTGTCCGTGGTGTTGGCGTTGTTCGTTTCCGCGGTCCTGCCGGTGACGTCTTTCTAACCAATGTCCTCTTTGTCCCTCATCTCGAGCTCAGCCTCCTGTCCGTTGTTGCACTTGACCGCATGAGCATGATTGTTGTGCACTCGCGTGGTGTTGGCACTGTGTCGCTGCGTCCGTCTGGTCTCGTGGTACTGCACGCCACCGCCCGTGGCAACCTGTGGCATGTGCCCCGTCTCGCCTCCTCCCCTTCCGTCTCCTCCCCATCGGCCGCCACAGGCCATGTGTTTATCTCCAGCACGCTTTCTCCTTCACACACTCGCCTCTTGCACCGCCGCCTTTGCCACGTCCACTTTGCCGCTGTAGACAGCATGCTCCGTACCCAGGCGGCCAAGGGCCTTGACCCAGAGACTTTCCCCCTCCTATGCCCCACTGAGTGCATTGATTGCGCTCAGGGGAAGATGCACTGGTCCACGTACCCGTTGTCTTCCTCCCGTGCGTCCGCCCCTCTTGACCTTGTCCATTCGGACGTCATGGGCCCTCTCCCCACGGAGTCCGTAAGCGAGCACGGCCGCTACGTCCTCACCCTCACGAACGACTACTCTCGCTGCCGCTGGGTCTTTTGCCTTTGGCAGAAGAGCGATGTCACCCGCACCATCCAGGACTGGCTTGTCCTTGCGTAGCACGAGTGTGGCCGCCCTCTTCGCCGCTTTCGCACCGATCGCGGTGGTGAGTACATGGGCGAGGCCACGACCTTTCTCGCCTCACGCGGCATCCACCATGAGACATCCGTGCCCTACACGGCCACCCAGAACGGTGTCTCCAAACGGTGGAACCGTACCATGGCCGACGCCGTCTGCACCATGCGGGTAGAGTCCAGTCTCTCCGATGGCTTCTACTTTGAAGCCATGGCCTACATGACCTGGGTCTGGAAACAGATTCCACACGATCCTCTTCCTCACCAGTCCACGCCCTACCAGCATTGGTGCGGTCAGCGCGCTGACCTCCACCCGGCTCGTGTCTGGGGCCGCGTGGCCATGGTGTGGCTGCCCGCCCCGCAGCAGGGCGGCAAGCTCACCCCCCGCGGACTTCCCTGCACCTTCCTCAGTGTCTCTCGTCAGTCCAAGGCCTGGCGCTTCTACGATCCCTCCCGGTACTGCATCGTCGAGTCCCGGGATGCACTCTTCTTCGAGGACCTATTTCCTCGCGACCTCATTCGCTCCGGCTTGTCTGTGTCTATCCCGTCGCGTGGGGGAGTGAGTCCGTCATCCATCCTGTCACTTCCGGGAGATACATTCCCCAGTTCCTCTGAGCCGGCAGCCCCAGTCGCGTCCGCCGGTCCCTCTGAACCGGCAGCCCCAGTCGTGTCTGCTGGTCTCTCCAAGCCGGCAGCCCCAGACGCGTCTGCCGGTCCCTTTGGGCCGGTAGCCCCAATCGTGTCCGCTGGCCCCTCCGGTCCGGCAGCCCCAGTCGCGTACGCTGGTCCCTCCGGACCGGCAGCCCCAGTCGTGTCCGCTGGCCCCTCCGGTCCGGCAGTCCCAAACGCGCCCGCCAGTCCCTCCGGGCCAGCAATCCCAGTCGCGTCCGTTGGTCCCTCCGGACCGACAGCCCCAGTCGTGTCTACTGGCCCCTCCGGTCCGGTAGTCCCAGACGCACCCGCCAGTCCCTCCCGGCCAGCAGCCCCATTTGCGTCCGCTGGTCCCTCCGGACCAGCAGCTCCAATTGTGTCCGCTGGCCCTTATGGGCCAGCAGCTCCAGTCGCGTCCTCTGGCCCATTCGGGCCAGCTGTCCCGGTTTCATTCGCCGGCCCCTGCGGACCAGCAACACCGTCTGCCTCCATTGGCCCGTCGGACGCATTGCCATCTCCTGCCCTGCCACGCTACACACGTAGCCCAAGCGACAGCCTCGGACCCAGACCGTCGACGAGCGTGCGGACTGTCGCACCACGCTCCGTGGCGCCTCGACCTCCCGTGGCTCCACGTGTCTCCTCCACTCCCACGGTCGTGAGTGGGGACCCTGGCACCAAGGCCCTCGGCTTGACCACCCCGGCCATCATTGCAAACCTTCACCCAAGCTCCGCACTGGGCTACACCATGCTTCATCACGGGCATCGGCACGCTACCGTGGCTGCACTTGCACGCATCCCACCAGGGGCTCGAGATGCACACGCTCTCTCAGTCCGTTCCACAGCACGCCCGGAGGACCCAACCACCCTGCGCAAGGCACGAGCCTCTCCTGAGGCCGCACACTACGATGCTGCCTGCGTCGATGAGCTCACTGCTATCCGACAAAACCATGTGTACGACCTCGTCGACCTTCCTCCAGGTCGGAAGGCCATCGGCGCCAAGTGGGTTTTTCGGCGCAAGTGGAAGTTTGACGCCTCCTTGGACAAGTACAAGGCCCGCCTTACAGCCAAGGGGTTTGCCCAGATTCCTAGGGTCAACTACGACCAGATCTTTGCCCCAGTTGGTCGGTTCTCCACTAGCCGGGCGCTCTTCAGCCTGGTGGCCCAGCATGGGTGGGAGCTGCATCAGATGGATGTGAGCAATGCGTTTCTCCATGGCTCACTGGAGGGTGAGGAGCTTTACATGGTGCAGCCCCCAGGCTTCGACGACGGCACTGGGAGATTCCGGCGACTGCGTAATGTCCTCTATGGCCTGAAGCAGTTGCCTCTGTGCTGGAACCAAGAAATCAGTAGCACGCTCCTTCGGGGCGGACTCCAGCGCAACACCGCTAACCCCGCACTGTTTTTCAATCCCCGAGTCCAGACGTTCGCCACTGTTCTGGTTTACGTCGACAATCTCCTCATTGCATCGCCAAACACGGCTGCCATCCAACGCGTCAAGGACTTGCTACACGGCGCCTACCAGATGAAGGATCTCGGATCTGCCACAGTCTTCCTGGGCACGGAGCTCGAGCATGATCACTCCCAGGGCGTCCTGCACATCCACCAGGCCGCCTATGTGCAGACTCAGTCCACCTGCTTTGTGGAGGACCTGCCACTCGTGCCGAGCACATCCTCACCCATGTCACTCGATGGCCAAGTGGAGCTGAAGAGTCCTGACCCAGCTGTTGTGGGGGAGCCAGTTGACGTGACCACGTACCTGCGAGTCATCGGGTCATTGATGTTCCTGGGGACGACGACGCGCCCAGACATCGCGTTCGCCGTCAACCTCCTGGCCCAGTTCTCTCAGGAGCCGCGTCACCTCCACTATGAGGCCGCGATCCGAGTACTGCACTATGTTGTCTCGACTCCTCAGCGAGGTCTCATGTTCCGCCGTCAGCCGTTTGTGGTCGCGGTGGGATACACCGACAGTGACTGGGCCGGCAGTCCGGACGGTAAGAGTCGCACAGGCTGGATCTTTCTGATTGGCGGCACAGCTGTGTCCTGGCGCAGTGGCAAGCAGGGGTGCATTGCACGCAGCACTGCTGAGGCTGAGTACGTGGCTCTTGGCTCAGGCGCGTGTGAGAGTGTGTGGCTGCATCGTTTGTTGTNTACACCGACAGTGACTGGGCCGGCAGTCCGGACGGTAAGAGTCGCACAGGCTGGATCTTTCTGATTGGCGGCACAGCTGTGTCCTGGCGCAGTGGCAAGCAGGGGTGCATTGCACGCAGCACTGCTGAGGCTGAGTACGTGGCTCTTGGCTCAGGCGCGTGTGAGAGTGTGTGGCTGCATCGTTTGTTGTACGAGTTGCGTCAGCCTGTCGCATCCATCACGTTGCATTTTGACAATGAAAGTGCCATGGCCATCGCCGACAATGACAGCGTGCATCACACATGCACAAAGCACATCAACGTTAAGTATGACTATGTGCGTTCGTTGTTGCATGACGGCAGCATCAGCATCGTGTGGGTTGAGACAGCACGACAGTTGGCTGACTCCTTGTCCAAAGCACTGAAGCGTGACTCGTTCAAGAAGGCTATGAGTTCAGTCGGCATGCATCCGTGAGTTGCTCTCTTTGTCCCTGCTTGCATCTCTGCGTGGTCTGGGGGAGTCTGGTCGTTGTCTGTGTCTCTGCCCGCACATGTGCACTACGCCTGTGAGTCATGGGGGAGTGTTGGTTTTCGCGCATCTCTCATTGTACTCTGTTGTCTCCTCCCGGCTTGTGTACATCGGCGTGCAGATGACTGACGGCGAGACTCAACGCCATTGGAGTGTCGCTCGGTGGAGCCGACGCGCGCTGAGGCCCACGCACCGTTCGCTGAAGCCTCCTCTCTACGGCGATGCACTCTGCTCCATCGGCAGGCCTCCGCGGCGGTCGGGCCGCCGGCGGTCACTGCCACTGCAGATGCTGTTTCCATGCACTCAGCTTTGTTTCTGGTTGTGGCATTGCGTCTACATCGTCATGTTATGCCTAGGGTCCATGTCTCCTGCTGTGTGGCCCTGCTTGACGTCACTGAGTGTCGTAGGCACTACCCGGGTTCGGGCAGCCATAACTCTTTGCTACTATTTTTCTAACTGATTCTGACCGCACGACTGCGTTCGCAGCGTCGGTATTATGGTATGGTCTAGTTTTCAGGCAAAACGGATGACGCCCGGGTTTTGGGCGGTCGGGCGTCTGCCAGGGCTCACCGAGAAAACCCTGCCTGCCAGAAAATAGGTCTAGGACTATTTTTTAATTGGCTGGTTAGCTGAGTAACAAGTTCTACACTAGTGGGGGGGAGCTAGAACTTGGAGGGATCTCCCATTGTTGCTCATTCTTCATTCCTAATCAGTCACTTTCAGTTTTTAGCTGCTTTCTGGCGCTAACACTGGCGCGCGCGTTTCTGAGTAACAAACCCAGAGCTTCCAGACTTAGACTCTAGAGCAGCAGACTGAGGGGGCAGCTGACTTAAGCAACGAGCGTGGAAGCCCGCACGCTGCATCAACAACGCTGCTACCCCAACCTGCTGCTTAGGTTTTCTAGCTCCAGTGCATCGCATGGACGAAGGTGGATTGTGAGGATGTGGAGTGTGGTGGTGGCTGTTCAGCCACATGATGGTCTTTGTTATGCTTCAATTTTACATCACTAGTGCATGGGTGATGGGAACCTTCCCCAGGCTGTCTTACTCCATGTATGGCCCCTGATTTTATGCCTACTTTAAGGAAAAGATGACACGGTAGCTGGAGGGTGCGGAGGAGGCCAAGAGGATTGTCCGTGGCGTCAGTTTCTTCCACCACCGCCGCAGCAATGATGATGTTGCTAAGTTCTAGCATGAGTCCCCCAATGGCTACCCGGTCAGCATCTTCACCCACAAACAGCTCCTTGGCACCGAGGGCATCTTCGTCCTCCACCACATCGCAGTCAGCTTCACGGGCATCTTTGTCCACTAGGGACAGAGAGACGGGGATCAGAACACGACACATTGGCGCACCTTAGGAAGGATGGGTGTTTATAGAGTGTTTATTGAGCGAGTCTCCTCGGATTGTTGTAGCCAGGACACAAGCACTGTTGAGGGCATCCATGAAATGGATGCGGAGAGGACCAGCTTCGTCTGCCTTGGACAAACCCGAACCACGACGAGGAGGGATACAGGGCACAAGTGAGGACAGTGCATGCCAATTGTTTTCATGATTTTCCTCCACCGTCACTTTGCTGAAGAATGCCAAAGGCCAAAGTTTTCCATTTGACACCCGCATAGGACTGCGCCAACAGATAACCCGCGCCGCATGTACTTGACAGCGTGGCAGGAAACTGAAGTTGCAAAAGTTCGGGGCGGAAAAGAAGGAAGCGTGGCCAGGCCACCAACGCAGGAATTCTTACACAGTCAGAGCCAAACTAGTCCCTCCCACAACAAAAAGATTCCGGACGCACAATACAGTGATGGTTACCACCTGGGGATGTCTTGTTAGTATCAGAATGAAAAGGAAAAACCCTCATCACGTGTGGATCAATGACACACAGCCTCATTTTCTTTTGACAATGAATTCACAGGGGCTACAGTATACCTGACATGACAAAAAGACAAAAGCGGCCACAAATTGGAGGCGAAAGTGACGATTGGGAGCACGTGGCGGTTGCGGCGCTGGCACAACGCATATCCATGGCAAGAGTCAGGGCCCAGTGACCTATCTCACGCAGGTTTGGGATGGAGACATGTGCCCTTTGGGCTGTTGCACCTTTGCTACCAAACCTCAGAGGGCGAGGGCTGCCTTCCTTGTCTGTGCACTCATCTCTCTTAAACTGCCGGTCCATGCTGTTTTAGCACTGCAAACATCTGTCCCTGCTCAGACGCCACCGTTTCAAGCAGTCCATGAAATGGGTTACCATCTTCTAGCCTACTTCAAGAAAACTTCAACGGGTCAATCGAGGTTGAAATACAGAACGAAAGACATTGTGAGAGCACCACACTCTGAATACCATTTTCATCTCCTTTAGATGTAAAAAAGGTTATGGGATGGTACTTTGCTGCCTCATTTCCCTCATCGCCTCTAGCGGGATGCGTGTGGGGCCACACAACAGCTTCGAAGCAGCATGAGTTGCGCCGGGCCAGCTTGCCCGCGTGACTTTCTCGTTGTGCCTGAGCAGACACCGCAGGAAGAGTTGCACGTGCCACCACCCCAGACAAGGGGGTAGCTATACATCAAGCAAACCAACACCAGCCCTGGGCCCCTTCCTCATCCTCGTCCTCATCCTTGTCCTCCTCATCCTTGTCCTCCTCCTCCTCCTCTTCCTCCTCCTCCTCCTCCTCCTCCTCCTCCTCCTCCACTGCCCTCGTCGTTGCTCCAACTCCGCTGCAGCTGCAGCCAGCTCCACCGCTTGCGCTGCCAGTGCCGACCCCTCCTGCTGCCTCTGCCCCCAGTGCCGGCAGCACCATGCCTTGCTCAATGAGCTTTGTTTTGTCTCGGCCTCGGCGGGCAAAGGAGAGCTTGCCCCAACCCGAATTGAGGCTTGCAGGCACCACACGGTTGAGGCTACGGACACCACAAACAGCCTCCAGCCACAGCTCAAGGTGGGCCCCCCAATGCATCGCAGCTGAGTGTGGCGTGGCAGTCTTGCGGCTGCTCCAAAGGATTCTCCGAATGTGTCGAAAGAGTTTCATT
>SZWC01027476.1:0-13658 GCA_023375785.1 Penium margaritaceum | reverse complement strand
CGGCTAAGTTATGGCCGTTTGAGTGCTCCAAGCATGACTGCCGCTGACAGCACCGCCAGCGGGGGTCACGGCCGCCCGAATTGCCCTTCCTTGCAAATGCAGCTCCAGCCGCCATCCCGAAACGCCCATGGACTCTGATGAACCTTGAATCATTGGATAAGCGTCCATCCAGGGGTGCTTCGGCTGCAGTGGTGGAGAAAGTCGCTCCGCCGTGCTCGAGGTCGAATCGGTACGTCTCCTGTTTTCTGGATGTGCGCCTCCCACCTTTGCACGGCCGTATCCTTCTTGTCCCTGTACCAAATGACCCGGTTCTTGGGTCGATTTTACACGGTTTCTCACATAACATACAATGGGATTATCAAAACATGCATCTGACATCAGCATGATGATGTAATCACCGCCTCAACCGGTGGCTCCCATAACATCATCCCCCCCTCCAAGGTCGCACAGTCCCGGTGAGCTCCTGGTACGCTCGAAGGACCGTTTTGATGTCACCGGTCCTGTGGAAATCGGCTTTGGGGATCCAGCACTTATACTCAATCCCATAGTCGAGCCATTGCACAACTCATTTCCACCAATTACCGTGCCGATGGTGCCCGAGAATTATCCACCACGTACTCCTCTCCACCCTCAACCAAGAGCGGTGGAGGAGGAGCCTTTCCCCGCGTCGCGAACTGCGCATCTGACTCCTTGTAGGCCTTGAGAAGAGAAGCATGGAACACGGGATGTATCCCGTAGTGGTCCGGCAGCTCCAACTTGTAGCTCACCGCAGACCGCTTCTCCTTGACCGGAAAAGGGTCCACCCACCGAGGTTTGAGCTTGTCACTGTCCACCTTCGCCAGCTGCAAGTTCCGCGAGCTCAGCATCACCTTTTGTCCCACCAAGAACTCCTCGGCTGTCCAGTGCCTGTCCGCTTGCCACTTCATCTGTTGCTATGCCTTGTGAAGCGCATCTCGTACGATACTCCACACCTCCCTGAAGTCACTTGTAAGCTATTGCACAGCGGGTAGGTCCGAGTCAGTTGCCATGCCTGAGGGACATGTAGGCTGCACCCCATACACTACCTCAAAGGGATACTGTCTCGTAGAGGCATGCACTGCTCAGTTGTAGGCAAACTCGGCCACCGGGAGCTTGCCTTCCCATCCCTCACCATCTGGCTCCAAGATCCCCCGCAACAGCTACTCCATGGCCTGATTGGTACACTCAGTTTGGCCATCCGTTTGGGGATGGTAGGCCAATGAAAGAGCCACACGGGTGCCCAGCTTCATGAAGAGTTCCTCCCAAAATGGGGAGGTGAAGCGCGGGTCGCGGTCCGAGACCATCCAGTTCAGCACCCCGTGAAGTTTGATGACGTGTTGCAAGAGGAGTTGAGCCGTCTCTGCTGCCGTGACCTTCTCCGTACATGAAATTAAGTACGCCATCTTGCTGAACTGGTCTACAACCACCAGCACCATGGTGTTGCCCATTGCGCCTCGTGGAAGATCCCCCACAAAGTCCAGTGAGATATCTGTCCACGGGCGTTCAGTTCTCCTGGCGCTTGTGCCCTGCGTGACTTGATCCTTTGGCACGTGTCACAGCTACTCACATACTCCTTGCAATCTGCTTCCATCTTTTCCCACCAATATTGTTACGCAAGCTTCTTGAAGGTCTTGTCGTGGCCAAAATGACCACTATAGTGCGAGTCGTACACCTCCTCCAACAACGCCTGTCGCAGAGACGCACTCCGAGGCACCACAATCTGGTTCCCCTTCTCACGCCGCCAATACTAGGCATCCCACTTGCACCCCTTGACTGTACTCCCGGCAAAGTCCTGATCCTCCACATACACGTGTGCAAACAGGCTACGGTTGATTGGAGATCCTGCCAGCACCGTGATTGCATGCATGCCCAAGTCCGGGTGACGCGAAAGCGGGTCCGTTGGGTTAATCCTCCCTGGTTTGTACTGGATCTTGTAGTCGAAGCCGCCCTCTAACAGCTCCAACCACCGTGCTTGATGACGACTCAGGTTCGGCTGCGTCTTGAGGTACTTGAGCATGTAGTGGTATGTGTGTACCACACACTGCCGTGCCTCAATGTAGCACCTCCACTGCTTGAAGGCCAGGACCACCACGAGCATCTCCTTCTCATGGATCGGGTAGTTGAGCTCAGCCCCTTTCAACTTCTTGGAGTAGTACGCAATGGGCTGAAACCCCTTCCCTTGGTCCTGCATCAGCACCTCACCGATCGCATAGTCCCTTGCATCCATCGCCAATACGTATTCCTTGCTCGTGTCCGGATGCACCAACACCAGGGCTTCACACATGGCAACCTTCATTGCACTAAAGGCTTGCTCCTCCTTCGCACCCCACTCCCATTGGCGCCCCTTTTTTAGCAAGTCTGTCAAGGGTGCTCCCATTGCTGCGTGCCCCCGGATAAACCTCCACTAGTTGTTTGTAAAACCCATAAAAACTTGTATGTATCGTACGCACGCCAGCTCTGGCCACTCCTTCACTGCTTCCACCTTTTTTGGATCCATGCGAAGCCCCCTTCCGCTGAAAATGTGCCCGAGGAACTCCACCTCCTGCTTGGCAAATTCACACTTTCTAAGCTTGGCGAACAGCTGCTCCTTTCTCAGCACTTCTATCACCATCCGGAGGTGCTCTTGGTACTCCTCTATCACTCGTGAGTAAACAAGGCTGTTGTTGAGGAAACCAACCACAAACTGGTCCAAGTAGTGGTGGAACACCCGGTTCATCAAGGCCATGAACGTAGCAGGAGCATTCGTTAGCCCAAACGACATCACAAGATACTCAAAGTGTCAATAGCGCATCCAAAATGTGGTTTTTTCTACATCTTACTCCGCAATGCGGATTTGGTGGTACCCCGACCTCAGGTCCAGTTTCCTGAAGACGCAAGGGCCTCGTAGCTGGTCGAACAATTCCTCGGCCCGTGGGAACGGGTAGCGGTTCTTCACCGTGATGTTGTTGAGCGCCTGGTAGTACACGCACATCTGCAGCTCTCCTAACTTCTTCTTGACAAACAGCACCGGCACCGAGTATGGAGACACCGACGGCCGAATGAAGCCCTGGTCCACCAACTCCCCTAATTGCTTCTTGAGCTCCGCAAGCTTCGTGTCACTCATGCGGTTGTTCGAACACACTGTTGGTGACGACCCTTGTACCACCTCAATCTTGTGGTTGATGTCGCGCCGCGGTGGCAGTCGCTTTGGCAAATCCTCTGGAGAGACATCCCTGAAATCCTTGAGTACCTCCCCAACACCAAGAGGCAACTCTGGAGCTCCCGTGCCTTCCACCGGCTGCCCCTTTGCTACTTCAACCGTTGCAATCTGTTGCTCCGCTGCTTGTTGTGGACACACCCATGCCAAGTAAACCTAGCCACCCTCGCGCTTGTACCGCTTTAATTACTGCAAGTTGATGACGCGCAGCTGCTTCCCCGCTTCCACCACTTCCGACTCCTTCCCCTCACCCAGCCACAACAGCAAAGTGATATTTTTCCCGCCCGCTTTCACGACCACTTGGTTGCACCTCCAATCCACCACCGGATTCCAGGTGTGCAACCAATCCCGGCCAATCAAGCAATCGTAATCATCCATAGGACAAGTGTGGAACTCCATGTCGCACACCAACTCACCCATATAGACCTTGTGCTTGAAGAGAGGCCTACAGCACTCCACCACTCTGGACACATGCCGTGCCTTGGCCGACATCCCAGGCTGCCGTGCGAGCTCCAACCTCATCGCCAATCTGTCATTGAAGAAGCTATGGCTCGCGCCGCCGTCCATCACCCCGTGTAGCTTCCTCTGACCCTTGAAACTCCCCTCCGGAATCTCGAGAACCAGCTCTAGGATGATCCCTGGAAACTGTCGGGTATCACCTTCATTCTTCAACAGCACTTGAAGTAGCTCCTTAATCGACAAAAGCCTTTCAGGGCTGGTGCCGTCCTTTGCGGACGAAAGACTTGCAATGGTAGGTCGTCCCCTCCTCACTGCTGCTACCCATTTCCCTACTATGCCGTACGCCTGAACCAATCCCGCTTGCGATGACCCTCCTCACCACAAGCCCAACACTTGCCTCTCGGTCCTTGCTGTCCGCCCGCGCCCTGCTTCCCGGCTTGGATTGCATCCACCTCCATGGACACAGCCTGGCCCGGCCGCTCCACCCATGGTTGTGTTGCATAGCTGGTCTGGTACGCATTGTAGCTTACCGCGTCGATGCGCTCCGCCACCGAGACCAACTCCGCAAAGGTCCGCAACCCGAGCACCGCAAGTTCGTGTTGGACGTGTGGCTTCAGGCTGACATGGTAGCGGTCGTACGCCTCCGCGTCCGAGAGGTCGTCGATCTGCGCCGCCAAAGCCATGAAGCATGTGGTATAGAACTTGACTGATCCTCCTTGCTTGACGTGCTTGATCTTGTCATGTGAGACCCTACTTCCGATGAGGAGGTCGAAACATGCCTAGAGCATCGTCTTGAACTGCTCCCATGTCTCTGGCTTCTCCGTCAATGCCCACACACCGAGCTGCACTTCCATCCCCAGCGCTAGTCTCAGCAATGGCTGAAGCCGTGCCCCGGCCCCAAACCCGTCAGGCAACCCAGTGGCGTTCCGCCGGCACAATGCCGACCACCACTACACACCATTCCTCGGAGTAGCGTAGGTGCATACTCCATTCTCGTGACATCTTCTCCCACAGGAATGCCCAACACTGTGAAGTACGAGTTCACCGTGAAGAGCAACTCACGTGCACTGCTCTTGTCGGTGTAGAACTCCGGCTCTTTTTCCTTGGGCCGCCGAAAGGCAGGTGCGATGCCAATGCGATACCTCCTAACGCACTACTCCCTTGGCCGACATACCTCGCCTCAACCTCCACGCGCAGCTGCTGGTTCTCTTGATGCAACTCGTCGAGAGCACGCCGGATCTCCTCCATGAGGTAGGCCTGGTTGTATGCCGCTGCCGCCATGGTTCCGTTTTTGACGAAAACAATTCTGGCCAAATGCAGTTGTAGCAGATTTGATGCCTCCTTGGTTCTGCGCAAAACCGAGCAAACGTCTACGTTCTCTGATAACAAATGTCAACCGAGGGGCGCCCTGCGTGACGGATACACGCCGAGCCCTTAGCATAAACCTCCCACCCTCAATCCCTTGGTGTGTGGGCTAACCCTTGAGATGTCGCACGACCCTCTCCTAGCAGCAAGATTGTTGCTAGTGACTGAGGTTCCCGCCGTGCGACTCTCTCGGCGGTGTTTGCAACAAGGTGCGCTGCGGAAGACTTGTAGGATCGATTGGACGTGTGCAAGGTGATTCTTGTAGAACAAGGAGATTTGGGAATGGAAGTATTCCTTATACTTAGATCAGTACAAGTCAATGTACAAAGTATCTGGATCAGATTGGCATGCCCAGTACAATCCCTAGGCTTCCTTATGTACCAGACACTATGAGCCAGTGGAGAGCCCCTCCGCACTCCAGAGCCTTCTTTTGAGGTACAATCACACAAACAACACATGCATCATATAGTACGTATCGGGAGCTTTCCAACGCACCAAGGAACGTCTCAATCCATGGAGAAACGGCTAGGTTATGGCCGTTTGAGTGCTCCACGCATGACTTCCGCTGGCAACACTGCCAGCGGGGGTCACGGCCGCCCGAAGCGCCCTTCCTTGCAAATGCAGCTCCAGCCGCCATCACAAACCACCCATGGACCCCAATGAACCTTGTCTCATTGGCTAAGCGTCCATCCAGGGATGCTTTGGCTGCAGTGGGCGAGAAAGTCGCTCCGTCGTGCTCGGGGTCCAATTGGTACGTCTCCTATTTTCGGGATGTGCGCCTCCCACCTTTGCACGGCTGTATCTTTCTCTTCCCTGTACCAAACGACCCGGTTCTTGGATCAATTTTGCAAGGTTTCTCGCGTAGCATACAATTGGAGCATCACGAAATGCATCTAATATCATCATGATAATGTAATCACCTCCTCGACCGGTGGTGCCCATAACATTATGGCCACCAACACATTCAATAGAGCTATCAGATTTCCTCTGCTCCAAGACAGTGGCGATGGAGAACAACCGGTTGTATGCATGTGGAAAAAACTATGGAAACTGGAACGAAGATGAGCGATATACAAGAAAGAAATGTTGGCATTCGTACATGTTCATGAAATGTGGCAATGCTCTTTGGAATGCCGATGATCTATTATCCGTAATGACCACCAAGCCCAAACACATCTCTAGACTCAGCCAAATGTAAGCCATCGACAAAGTTTATGGGTGGAGTTCCTCGAGTCCAAATTTGACTATAACATTGGATACCAACCTAAAAAAACAGATATAGTGGATGCTCTAAGTTGGCAACCATAATTGATAGATGAGATCATCACGCTACATGTTGAACGGGACCCATACCTCAAAACACTATTTGCAAAGGGCTTCGAGGAGTTCAGTGCGTATGACATGACCAAGTTGTGGTTCGACAAACCCTACTATCGATGGTGATGCACTCACCAAGTCATTGTACCACCAAACGAGGTGCTCCAAAAGATGATGGAGCAGCAATACCACGACACCAGTCCACGTGGACACTTTGGCAATGACAAGAAATTCAAAAGGCTTACAAAGTAATAGTGGTGAGACCACATGTCAGCTGACGTGGCTGCCTTTTACATATTGTGCGACACCTGTTTGTGAAAACAATCTCGTGGCACGAGGCTACCAGGACTACTCCAATAGCCCCTTACTCCAACGAGGCTAAGGGTCGACATCAACATCTACTTTGTGATAGGATTGCCCACCACTCTGGAGCGATATGACACCATCCTCGTGTTGGTGGATACATTCTCCAAAATTCCGTAGTTCATCTCAACGATGACCACTGGCACCATTGAAGGAAAAGTGCAACTGTTTCCTTATCAAATTGTGTGATTACACGGGGTGCCAAAAACCATCATCAGCGATAGAGTTGGTCGTTTTACTACATATTTTGGTACAAAAAAAATGTCGCGTTACGATGGATAGATCAAGTTATCAACGACCTTCTATAAACAAACTGAAGGACAAATTAAAAGAACCAATGAAATGAACGAACAAATTCTCTGCATGTTATGCGAGCTCCATGGAGTTGATTTGGAGGAAAAAACAGCAACCGTCCAATTTGGCATACAACTTAGAGAATTCTACCGTAACAAGTGAAATACTATTTGAGATGGTTTATGGAAAAGTCCCCACTACCCTGACAGGGCTACAATGTTCATGCAATATTTCCGCAGTCAACATCCATCACCACGGTTTCTCTAGCATCACGGGGGAAACATGCCAAAATCTTGCAAAGACGCAAGCAATGATGATGTGAAGAGCGGTCCGACGTTGGAGCAACGACATATTTAGCATTGGCAATCACTACCTACATAGCTCTACAAAAATCAAGCTACATGGACAAGACTTTGCAAAGCTTAAACCCTGATGGTTGATACCATCTAAGATAAAGACAATGCAAACCCCATCTGTCACTCGACTTCGCTTACCCGACAGCATGGTAATACATTCTTCTTCCACATAAGCAAACGCAAACACCACTAGGACCCCAACAAGAGATTCTCTCGCAAGGATGTCCCTCCACCACCTCTAATCCAAGTGAATGGATACACAGAGTATGTGATTGAGGATGTTATCGGAAACTATCAACGTGGAAGACTGACCGAGTTCCTCATCAAGTGGCACAGCTAGCACAAAAAACACAACACCTTGGAGCCCTATGAAAACCTCTGAGACATTGATGATTTGATTGACGACTACCTCAAGCGTCACCGGCCTTTGTTTGCTTATGTATCTGAAAATCATGGCTAAAAGATGGGACAAATGTAACATTCCAAGAGTACATGAGTCCCTAAACGCAGTGAGTGGGCATTGTTTTCATGGCAGTTGTGGCGCACCACATGTCAATTCTACAACAATCTTCCAAGGGCATTTTAGGCACCAGCCATAACCTCCGGTGCTCCTTTCCCACAGGTTCTTACATGTTCAACCAGTTTCCAGAATGGTTGAAAGATGTTTTGCGAGCTGTACTGATGCTTCAATAATGTGCAATTGACTTCGAAACGACGCTTGAATTCAAAAGGTTGCGCTTCAATATTCTGAAACCCACTGAGTTCTCGGTGGAGTTTTTGTAAGCAACCAATCACCAAATGAAGTCGCACGCATCGCTTGGCTTGAGCATCCAAGACCCAAGATATGCCTCATCCCGTTTCTCGTTGTTGTTCGTTATTCTCTGACATGAACAACATTTGTCATCAAAGGAAACCTGTGACTAAAAATAAATTATCCAAGTGTCTACATTCCACAAATTATCTTCTTCTCCACACGTCTTCCCTGTGAACCATCCATTTTCCCGCGCAGCATAATAACAGATTGTGCTTATGTTGAATCTGTTTTGGGGTGCTGGGCAGATAACATTCATGTTTCACGTTTTCACCGTATCTGAGCTATTTTTCCCCCTGGTAATTAGCCGGTGTCAGAAACTGGCCCCCAGGTGGAGGCAGTTCCAACGTGGCCCGACGGGTCTACTGTATGTTCACGGCTATGTTTTGTGCAGGTTCTGAGTCTAAGCGTGAGCTTTCCGGTCGCCTCACGCTATATTTCTGGGAGTTGAAGGCATTTGTGAGACAGTCACTTTTGCGAAGGGAATAACGGGACTTTGCATTAGTTTTTGAACATGGACATGAATTAGACATTTGTAGGGCTAGTCATGAGCTCTCCAACGCACCAAACCTTGTGCAATTCGAATAAACCTAGCTCCCGCTACGTCAGTCGAAGCGCAGCATCCCAAATCAGCCGCTCACTCGGCGGCGCACACCACGTCGCCCGCCGAGGCGCCTTCACACATCAAGGACCCATCAAAACGCCGTCCCGGAGGCGCAGATGTCCCTACGCGTAGTGGCGGCGCCCCTTGTGCCTTTGGGGTCTGTTTCGATGAGTTAATCATCGACTTTGGTGATGGGGATTGATGTGGGTCGAAACCTGTTCGTGGACCTCCAGTCAGAATTTTGACGAAGTCCCCGAGTAACAAACTGTACTACTGAGTTTCGGACTCCGAGCCAGGATTTTGGCTAAGTCCCTCAGTAACAACTGCACTCCTGAAATCCGGCGGATCATCCACCGGACGCCTCGGCAGACCTTCCGGAGCAAAATCCCCAGATGGAATTTTGTTACTCGTTCCGGTCGATAATTCACCGGAAGTCGAACCGCGGCCGGCTCCAAGAACCGCAGCGCACACCCCAACTTTGGAAGCCCATATCTCCCTCGTTTCTAGTCCGATTCCGGTGAAACAACTTCCACCGGATTCAGCAACTCGTCAAATTTCAGGGGCAATCCTCCATTTTAGGATCCGAGCAATCATCAAGTCGCCGTATCCGTCGACGAGGAATTTCCTCTCTCTGGCGACTCGTTGGCGCCTCCCGGCGCCGCACTTGGGCATGCAGAGGGGCAAATCTACAACAGCCGGCCCATGTCTTCTCATCGCCTTCTCTCAGTCGGTCCTCGGATGCTCAGTTGATGACTGCCGTCGTACACTTTTCCAGGTGGGTGAGAAGAAGATGACAGTTCCAGTCTTGGACCACACTCCAAGGGTTCAGAATCTGGAAAACGGGTGCAGCCCATACCCTTTATCAAGCTCCAACACCTGACCACTCCCTCTCATGCGGTCCTATCCATCCGTTCATTTTATATCCATTCCAGATTCACAGTTATGTTTCTACCCTCTAGGTCTGGTCTTCTAGCAATCTTTCCAGTCACAACAGTCCCATCCCCACATCCTAAGATAGCACCTAAACCTTCTGTTCAATCAATCACTTCAAGCAGGCCCCACACCCTCCAACACAAAAACCGACGTACGACATCTCTTTCAAAAGGTTCACATAATCGGAATTGCACGCATCCCCCCGCTGGCAAATCCAAGAAACCAGCTAACTCCCCAAGCAGCATAGTCACTAAGCCCATCCTATCCTGGCAGACAATCCCCTGGACGGAAGTTCAGACAACTGGCCCTTTCCTACAACATCAGTCTGTTGTGTCTGATCCTCACTCCCATCCTCCTAACCCCATACTCCATGATAGCCCTTCTCCCTCTCAGGTTCTCTCCACCTCTCCATCTCCAGGAATGGTTTCCGGCCTTTCCGCCTTATCCCCACTCATATGTCTGCCTCAGACACAACCTTCACGGCCGGAGGTACCTCAGGCAACTAGAAAATACAAAAGTAACTTTCAAACCCACTGGTCTAACAGGAAAAGGGTACGATGTATGCCTCGTGGAGGTCACAAACCCGTTCCCGCCTCTCGTACCCCTATAAACCCCTTGCTCAAACGGAAACGTCTAACAACAGTCTTGTCATCCCCTTCTACAATTCCGACAAAACAAAAGCAGGAACAAATGACGATTCTATCCTTTAACATCAATGGAATCTCAGGTGACAACAAAATCCCCCACCTTCTTGAACTACTCAACACACACAAAGCGACATTAGCCTGTTTGTTCGATGCACGCTTAGACTCCAAAGACAAAATGGAGAAACTCAGCAAACGCCTCAAAAACTGGAAAATCCTTGCCACAAACTCAGACTCCCCCCACACAGGTGGCACGGTCTTACTCTTAAACCCCCGTCAGGTCGATTTGATCCAATCGAACCCGGCCAACTCCTCTAGAATCTCCCAGCATACTTTCTCCTTTCACAAACTCAGCTGCACCGTTACAGCTGTATATGCCCCACCTAACTCTAAAGAAAGGAAATCATTTTGGAATACCCTTCATGAATTTCCAACCACCAACCCGACGGATCTCATGGTTGGGGATTTCAACACAACACTCTGGAAACAGGATCGTTCACCTGAAAAGAAATTCCTGGCCAAAAGACTTAAAATTGTCCTACCTCATATCATAAGCCCTGAACAAACTGGCTTCATTCATGGAAGAAACATTAAAGATACACTCTCCTTTATTTTTGACTTACAACACTGGGCACAATCATCTAATGAGGAACTTACCTTTGTCTTGGCTGACTTTGAGAAGGCGTACGAAAATTTAAACAGAGATCACCTATATGACACAATGAATGCTATGGGCTTTCCCTCCATTTTCACTCAATGGATAAAAGCTACACTGAACGATACTAAAACAAGCTTCCTGGTCAATGGTCAACTTTCAGACCAAATCACTACCCTCTCCGGGGTAAGGCAGGGTTGCCCCATAGCCCCCCTCCTTTTCATTATAGGCATGGAACCTCTGAATCAAACACTAAAATCCAAAATCCCGAAACCCATGCGAACAAAACTAATCATCCCGGTTTTTGGAGCCTATGCTAATGACACCACGATATACATAAAAGACCAGGAAGCCTTGGACACAGAAACGACCATTCTCTCAGAATGTCGAGACATGAAGGGTCTCAAAGCAAATGTGTCTAAAACGTTTGTAATGGCGGCAGGCCCTCATACTGAGAACCTTGACAGCTCACTTTTCCCATACACAGATCAACCACAATGTGTCCTCGGCCTCAATCTAGATCAAGATACCTCTTCGACGGCGATGTGGGATAAAATCAAAGACCAATTACAACAGTGAGTGGAGGTTTGGAGAAAACAACACTTCCCCCTTCTCACAAAACGATGCATCATCAACGCCTATCTCTCACCCATCTTTCTCTACAGAACGGAAATATGCCCCCCGCCTCCAGAAACGCTCAAGCAAATCAAAAATGCAATTTACAATTTCCTCTCCGGTACCAAGAAAGATGGCAAACTCCGTTTCGTCAATAAAAGCTTAGCTACTCTCGCCTACCACTGAATTATGGAAGACAGTCGAATGTATTTCTAACAGTTTCAAGAAAAGAGGCCATTTTTTCCTCTCTCACCCATCGATATTAACAAACAAACGTGTCCAATGCTCGTGTTGGTTCAACAACCTTCAAAGCTTCGTAGACACAAATCCAACCATAGTCCCTCTATCTCTGTGCAAAGCAGAGATTTTGGAAGAATATCTCAGCTATAACCGCTTCCTCCTAGGTCCGAAAGGTCGCCCCTTCGGGATTGACCACAGAGAGTTCTTTCTCTTTGACCAAGAACTCCAGGTAAAACACCTCTTTCCCGACATAGCCTTGTCACACTTGTCAAATTTTCACCCTCTTGACACGGACAGAATGACCCAAACAGAACGAAATATACTCACAACGGTTTGTAACCATTTTCCCAAAGACTGGACTGATGTATTACTTGATAATTCAGGAGATGACACCGACCGATTTGAATTCTGGTGCATCGCAAACCAGACAAACCAAACTCCTAACTTAATCTACAGAGTCAAAAAGCAGGAAAATTCCTGCGTCACGAAAGCAGTACAAGTTACTTCGGATCTCAAAATCACTGAAACAGATTTTGAGGAACGCACCTATGAAACCATTATAGGCATGACCCCAGTTCATGTTTTAAACGAGGCCTTCGTTGGTCTCGCGAACAACACCTTCAACCCTTCCTGGAGGATCGACACGACCAAACCTAAACTTATGCAACTCTGCGACAACATTCTCCACAGAAGAATTAAGCCCTTAGAATACGCCGAGAAATGGGCCGAGTCAGACGCAATGTCCGGTTTACCACCATCCGAACACACTGCATCAACATCAGCGGCGACGTCCCTAATATCTTCTGACATCCTCCCGTCCAAGGGGAAAGACAAATCCCTCCGCATCCTTTTTCGTTGCCTACAAGTCAGAGAAAGACTCAAGTTTTTCCCTCACCCATTTGTGAATATCTGCCCCCTATGTACTCTTTTCCGAGAAACACTGTCCCATGCTTTCCTGGATTGTGAGAGAATTCAACAGATCGCCCAAAAGATCATTTGGATTCTGAATTACATCTGTCAAGATCTTCGAGTCACACCCTTTGTTTTCTCCTCCTCAAGCCCAAGATTCTACATTTGGCAACTTCTACAGGCTTCCTTCTTCTCAGAAATCTGGGCATACCGTTGCAAAATCTCAATGGAAAATCATACCAGCTTCAAAAACCCCACTGCCTTCCTTGCCCCCATGATTCTACGTTCCTTTGAACAGCACCTGAATACCTATATTCGATCACTCCATAACAAAAAGCAGACCAAAAAACTAAAGAAAACTTTGTCACACATTTCTGTTCATCCGCCAATTTTTCACAAGGATTCTACCCTATCACCACCTCATCTAGTCATTCATAAATCTCTCAAAGCATGCTGGAAAAACAAACCTATCCAACAGGGGGGCCAGGTATTTTAGGGAAGCGGGTAAAACCGGTCTCTAAAGCCACATTTTCACATGGTTACGACCATTGGAAATAGATACCTTTAGGGGTGGAGGTTTAGTGGGTGACTCCCTCGTGAGAGGAAAAATTCCCACATAACCCTACGGATTTTTATCCGATGGGTACCTATACTGGGGTGAATTCAGTCATCTAAGGCGCAGCTTAGGCTGTAAGCCTTCACTGTAATGGTGCCAGTTCAAAGGCTGACCACCTCTAAGGCTTTTTCTAGTGCCGCAAAAAAAAAAAAAAACTATGTAACCCGTTTGCAACGGGTTACATAGTATACATTATCTTATGTGAAAGATGTTAAGTGAGGAGGAGATATATATATATATATATATACATATAGATAGAGAGA
>SZWC01027474.1:6510-17890 GCA_023375785.1 Penium margaritaceum | reverse complement strand
GGGGGGGGGGGGGGGGGGGGGGGGGGGGGGGAACATAGGTGCATACAAATAAGTAACTGAGTGGGTGCAGGTGCTTTTGGGGCACTGAATGATGGAGCCGCGGCAATGTGATAACCCTCCTAGCTGATGTTTTTGTGGATAAGGACACTGTGTGGATCACAATGTGACAGACTGCTTATGGTTTGCTTGAGAGACAGAAGTGGAACAGTCAAATAAATAAATGGTTATTAGTAAAATGAGCTGGAGTTGGAGATTTTCTTTTGTATGCCACAACGCACCAGAGCAAATGCACAGGCGTGCTTACTGGGTTAAAAAATCAACAGCATGCATCAGCAGCAATTGTCCAGGTCCATGGGAAAGTCAAGGCTGCTCGGTTGTTTAAACAAAAAACCGAAGGAATCCTTCAATGTAGACAATAAAAGCATACACTAGGGAAACATTTTCAGCCTGAGGAAACTGTCGCAAGCAGAACCACCAAGAAAAGATTTTACATCAAGCTTTGGAGCTGGTCGCCACAAGCACCGATGAGCACATAAGGTCCTCCAGGCTGAAGTTGCTGTTTTTCAAAGTAGTTCTTGACCACCGTAGAATGTGTGCAGGTGAGTGGTGTCAATGCCAGAAATCATGGCAATTGACGCAACATCACTCGCAGAAATCATATGCAAAAATCAAGCAAGCATCTCAAGCATAGGATGAAAACAAGTAAGAAAGACAGAGGACATGCAAGAGAAGTCATAAGGGAGACATGGGAACAGGGGAAAGGCACGAATAGTCTGGGTTAAGAATGCAGTGATTACACTTCAACAGCACACCCTGCCACTTTGAACATCCCACTGTAGAGAGGTTAGCTTGCTGCTATCGGGTGTCACATAAAGTTTGCCACGTGCAATGGGTTCATGCAAAAAAGAAAGCTCTGTGCTGATGTGCTTGGTACACATATGACACATTCCATCGTGCTCATAAATGCAGCACATTCTCTCATTGTTGCAGTGAAGTGTGATGAGTGGATGTGTTTTCACAGCAAACTCCTGAGGTCCCTTAGCCAAACTATGTCACAGAACCCTGAAAATAGAGTGAAGTACATGGTGAACATATGCATGATGCGCCCCTGTTTCCCACTCCTCCACAAGACTGCAGTTGCCTTGACCAGAAAACTGCTGCGTGCATTGCAACCCATCCATTACGAAAAAAATGCTGCACTCAGAAGCACAAACCCAAACATGGAGTGGACACGATGCAATAGACAACACACAATGCAACCTCAAAAGGGAGCCAATGTGGCCAGTAGGTAAACTGCAACAGGAGATTGACCGCAAAGGTTGTATTTGCACGAGTAACTTCCCCAAGAAACATCTGCATCCACAGACAACTCAAAGGGAATTCCCACTGACTCAGATGTACGTCATGACGTTGTCCGTCTCCCCCAGCCGAAATGCATCTGCTTTTTTCAAAAACCTCTATGAAGTAGGCAGCATAGGCATAAAAGTCTATGAACTGGTCCCCCAGAGTCTGAATGTTCCCAGCATGGTGCACGTCTAAGAGTCAACAACGACGGTCGCACTCAATCCACTTCCAAGAAAACACAGGCAGGGCAGAGATCCTCCGTTGTATAGAAGGGCGAGGGGAGTGATTTCACAGCTTGAACAACCTAAGGATCATGGGAGCAGTCAGGAACTCGTCAATGAACACTAAGACATAAATGAAGAGTGCTGATAGAGCCCTAATAAACAGGGCTGGCTTGACGGGATTGTAATGATGCAACCACCTCAGGGAAGCAAAGGTCTTGAGTTTATGAGCCCATGAAATGCCTTCTAGAGGCATGAGACTTGGTCTGCGCCATCATCAAAGCCTGGAGGCTGCACTAAGTACATGTGATCCTCAATCCTGCCATGCATAAAGACTTTTAACACGTCGATATCATGCAGCTTCCATTCATAATGGAATCTCCACGAGATGGAAGTGATCAAAGTCAGTGATGCAGTTCCGCACAAGGTAGCAAAGGTAGCACCGAAGTCCAACCTAGGTACCTGAGGGAATCTTTCCACCGTGAGGTGAACTTTGTACTGTCAACTAAACAACCTGGCTTGAGCTGCTCATGGTCAAACCAACGTGCAACTGTTTTCTTTCAACTAAGTTGCAGCTACACACAATCATAGGTACCATGCTCCAAGGAGCATGGCACCTATGATTGTGTCCATGGATTTCTGCAAAAACTTGCATCCAAAGCGAAGTGGGCCTGCCACACCATGTATGGCTCATTTGGAATTGTTGTGACGACAAGTTTAACAGGTACGGTGGCAACAGAGGTGATTTTCAGAATGGAGATGAATTCAGTAGCCACAACAGTGCAGTTTTAAATCATCTTCCACCATGAAAGTAGCCAATTATGCTGGCTGCATGGGCCACAATGGCAGCCAGCCCAAGTGTACTGAAACTGGTGGTCTCAGTGGGCTATGCAGCACCAGTGGCATCTGTCCGTTCCAAAGGACAGGAAGACTGTGTCAACACGAAGGTACAGAACGACCCACGGGGGGAGCAAGTGAAATGCAGACAGGAAGGGTAGAATGCAACCTACAGGAAACCAAACGAATGGAGAAGGGGTAGAGAAGTGGAGATAAGAGATTCGTTCTCCTACCAAGAGTATCTGCAGGGACACAGGGGGCAATGCAGGTGTGGAAGGAGATGGGGAAGGCAGTGACATGGGTGCAGGAGGAGGTGGAGGTTGTGATGAAATTGATGCTGCGGGAGCAAAGAGTGGATCCAGAGTGCTGCCCGAGGGCCACTCAAACCAGAAACCTCTCCCAGCACAAGAGGCGAGCACAATAGAGTGGAAACAATGAGCAATGTCACAGGAGGAGTCCCTTTCAGAGAAGAGAGCATCATGTAACACAGTGGAACAAACATGGTCAAGGTCCCACAAGCTCCATGCCTTGGACTTTGGCAAGACACCGTGATATGGACAGAGGCAACCGCGGTGAAAGAGATTATCATCATACTGGACCTTAAAAAGCCACACATAGGAAACAAAACCTTAAAAATGAGTGAGATAAGGTCGGCACTGGGTAACATGGTGCACAAGTAGGCCATGGCCTCAGAAGTAACCACCTCAGCCAGGTAAGGCTCGACAAGAAAGGTGTGAACTCCATCAGCCAAGGTGTGATATTAGTGCTGAGCAAAAGCGTTTCTTCTGACATGTGTACAAAGAAACCTAAGCATACACCTAAACCACAATCATACCATGTGGCATTTCGACCAGGAAACAGGACCCTACCAGTTTTTTAAGAAAGCAGGAAAAGTGACGCAAGCCCTACTGGCCTGAGGGCATTCTCCATCCTATAGTAAAACTAGACTTGAGCCTGTACCTATCTTTCTCGGACCATGACTCCTTCAAAAAGTAGCCTTGAGCCCCAGAAACACGGGGGATATTTCTAGATACCCATTTTCATATCTAAAACTGGTTTTTATGCTACATGCGCAGTCTCCCCTAGTCCTTCGCCTTTTAGGGTTTTGCCTGCATGATGTGGGTGAGGACCCGCATCCCAGAAACATGTGTCAATTACCACAAGACACATACAAACCCAGGGTCCGCCCACGGACGAAGAATACTGAAGTACCCCTCGGAGCCTAATCAGCGCAGGCACAGAAAAATGCAAAAGGAGCAAAGGGTGATTTATCTCCGAAACCAAGAATGACCAACGGCCTTGGCGGGGACAACCACGGAAAGGCCAGCGTACGTTACCAACCGGCCAGCCACCACCGCTGACTAAAGGGCACTACCTTCCAGCAACCGACGTGCACTCCGGTATCCATGTCGCGACAACAAGGCACGACGGGCTTGGCCCTGACGTGACACTGCATTGGCAGCACCAAGCACGACAAGGAGGAGCAGCCATTAGCCGCCGAAGGCGGCTCCTTACATTTCACCCACCATAATGCGAGGGACACAACTAGCACAGTTAAGCATAGACACACCTAGGACTACTTGACTAGCAATCTCCTCCTTGTTCAACAGCTTCTGTTCATTCATCCACCATGTTACATCAATCAGCTCATCTTTCATCTCTTGCTGCCCTCCTACGGGATGTGCCATCTCCTTTATCTCGCTCTATGGCCTGCCCCTTGGTTGTGGCCCTGACTCATCAACGCTTCCTCTGTGCCACTGCCCACCATGCTGACTGAGGCACATCATCAATCTCAATTAAGGCTATCTTGCAAGAGCTAAGCCCGGGTCCCTGGACTCTTTGGCCACAATCTCCTCTCAATATCCACCACTCACTCAATTACGCTCACTCTTGTCCTGCCCTTGGTTGCCGAGGCTCGCCCCGCTGGCTTGCCCGCACTATGCTGCATGGATCACCATCAGCACTCAAGCTTCTCATTCATCTTACAGTCAGGGCCCGTGGCTGATGCCACTGCGGCCACCATCTATTCATCATCACCAGCTGCCGCTCCTCCGCTTTGATCTGGCGCGCCCGTCTCCATCTGCTGTGGCACCATCATCCATCCCTCGGCTCCGCTACGTCACGCCCGTACTCATTCACAGTGGAATTCTCATCACCACTCCTCTGCTGTCACTCCATCACGCTCACATCCTCTACCAAGGCACCCTTTGGACACGCCAGCACCTATGCGGGTGCAAGAATATAAATTACTCATGCAGGTTCCATCGCATGTTTCTCGATTAAATACACCGGTACCTATGCTGGCGCCAAGGCCTGCGTCATCTGTGCAGATGCTTGTGCAGGCACCTGCAACACCTGTATCGGCGCCTGCATCCACACCTGTCCCACCTATGTGTGCTTCTGGATCCGTACCCGCATCCATTTCTGCATGCACACTCATATTGCCCACACGGGCATTGTCTGCATCTGTCCCATTCTCTGTGACATCTGCTATCAGATCACATCTCTCCTTTCCTGCGTTTACAGTAGTATCTGAGTCAGCCTTTTGATACGTGTTGAGCAAAAACTTCATGCAAAATCTCAGTAGTTGGCTTTGGCCATTGCCACCGGGATCAAAAGGTCCATCAACAAGGCGCCTCATCACATGTAACGTAGCATTCACGTTGAGGACCCTGGCATAAAGGTCCTTTGACTTAATTTCCAGGCTGCAACCTCATGAGATTCACCCTGTGTGTCCGATAGGAATGCGCTGGTCACTGAGGAGTTCACGGTTGCATGCAATGTTACTTCCTCTCATATTGAGGAAAGAACTACTCCAAAGGCACGTGCTCTGGATGCTTGTCCATATCTGTCCATGTCACCTGATCCAGACACATGGAAAGAGGCACTGTCTGGAACAGACAGATAACTCTGGGAGGCTGCCTGTTGGGAGGAGCTCAACAGAATCACAGACCTTGGTGTCTTCATGCTTATGGGTATCCCTCCCCTCTAGGCAGTAGGTTTTCTCTTGGAATCTGAAGCTTTCAGGAATCCTATTGGAGCATCCTCCAATCCACCAAGTGTCCATGAGGCAAAGAGACTCTGGTTCACCACACACCAAGTGAGCAGTATTCCGGCAGGATTCATGTTACTGAAATAAGGAAGACAAGTTTTTGGTTAGTAGTCATGGTGGCATTACTTCAGCTAATTAAATCCTGTGACTTGAGTTTTCCAATGCATAGAATAATGCTCAAAATGGAGCAGGAAAGACCCTGCTACAGCCGTCCAAGTAACCCTTGGTGCAGCCTTGTACATTGCCTCCAACACTGGAAACAGATAGCTGCCTCGATGGCAACCCGTTGCAGCACCGTATCTGGCCAGTCTTCATTGGCAGGCCTGGTATGGCAGTTGAGATTCCCCTGGGTCCTTCCTGTTGACTGTTGGTGCCTCTGGATCCATCTGGATCTGAAATCAGACCACTGGTGGTGGAATGTCCCGTCACCCATAACGGGTACCAGATCCGCCCACCAACCACCTGAACTCCAGGCGAGGCTCACTTTCTGAATACCCGGCCAAAACAAGAAACTGAATGTTGCATGGAAAAATCTAAGAGTTCCAAATGCTACTACATCAGAAGTCCAACCATTCCCCAGTGGCCAAACCAGTAAAACGGTAAGTAACATCCATGGCAGGGACGCCTATATGTAAATCTCTCCCATGCATCTTCCATTGCATTTGCCCCGTGCTCATTCTTCCTCATCCTCTGCTGTGCTTTCAATCCCTTTTCAGCTTGTCATGGGAAGCCTCACAAGGGCTATGGAGCGCCAAACCTGGGGCTACACCCTGGTCAAGAAATCTGCAAGCATGTGCTTTGTGCTACAATGCTGCAGCACAACCTATTCCTTCTCCACCGTGTCATGCCTCCGGTGGTAGCGCATGTCGATGTAATTAATCCTACTGGGCTGCTTCAGGATGTTGGTCAGCAAGATGGAGCCAGTGTCTTCATCCTGAACCACCGTAGGCTCCTGCTGCGGCACACCCAGCTATTCCAACAATCTGCAAACCCACTCTGTCTCATTGACCGCCTTGGCCAGCGCGATGTAATCCATGTCCACTGTGGAAGCGGCAACACAGTCCTGCTTCCTGCTGCACCATGATACCTCTACAACTGCGAGGAAGAAAACGTTCCCAGACGTGGACTTCCTCTCATCCACATTGCTGACACAGTCCGTGTCAGTGTAGTAGACGAGCCGCTAGGGGTCGGACCTATTCTTGCCGTCGTACTTCAGGCATGCATGTTGCATTGTTTGCAAGTACCAGAGGATGTGCTTTTCTGCCTTCCAATGTAGTAGCTCAGGGTTGGCCATGTACCTGCTTACTGGACCCACCGCGTAGGCTGGGTCTATCAAGGTCACCACCATGGTGTACGTAAGGCTGCCCATCACAGATTGGTAAGGCACCTCCACCATGTCCTCCTTTTCCTTTTTTTTTGTGTGGTGTAATTGCTGCACTTGGCTGAAAACATATGGATACTGTAATTTCCACTGGTCCTCAGTCCTCCATTTTTTACTACTTCAGCACCTTGGCCAAGTACTTGGCCTGCCCAAGCTCAAGCGTGCACACCCTCCAGTTCTACGTGATGCTGATCCCAAGGTAGTACTCCAGCTCTCCCATGTCAGCGATCTTGGATCTGTTGCTTAGCTGCTCCTTGATTTTTTGCTGCTGCTTTCCGTATTTTTACTCTCCTCGTCACTCTCTTCGCCAGTGTCCCATGTGGAAAATCTACATGTGATCTCCTTGTTGCCCATGTTCTCAGCCACGCCTAGTATGACCGGCTATATGTGTTGTTGGGTTGCTGTTGCTGCAACCTCCTCTGCTGTTTCCACTGCGGCTGCTTTCCATAACCTTTGCTGCATTGTGGGCTTCTTGATCAGAAGCAGGCATTGTTTTCTAGCTTTAATGCTGAAGTAAATGGCTCTACTGGTCCAGTCCACTTGTACATTGTGAAGGTACAGGAAGTCGCATTAGAGGATGATTTTCTGGTTGCGCATCGGACAGGGTTTCAAGACCGTCATATCTTGCAGCTCTATGATTTTCAGCTCGAGTGGCTGATGGATTCGATCAATTTTTTATCACCCATGAAAGGTTTTTCCTTTGTAAATCCTTCTTTGATCTTCATAACCAACTTTTAAACCTTTTTTTGCTCATAAGACCGGGAGAGGCTCCTTGTCCGGAAAGGCTTGCAAGCCCTCAGTTTCACCTTCAGTGGTATTATCAGTTGATCATCCTTGTACGCCTTGTCAAACTGTGCAATCTCATGAACCATTGGCTACTTTGTTGCATTCAGATGGGCGCTTGGTTGGTGCCGAGTTCATCGACCGGAAATGAGTTGTAATTTCTACTGCTGCCCTTGCAGTCTCCTGACTCCTTCAACATTGTATGTGACTCCCCCTATTTTTCATTGCTGTTTTTTCTCACAAAAAGAATTCCAAATATGGCATATCATTCCCCAATTTCAACTGTTGATCATGCCGACTGGCGCCATTGATCACAGTTGGAGTTGAGGAAACTAACGACTTAGATTTCACCACCACAATAGGAATAGTGGCTCTGGAATTTTTAGCCATTGGATATCTACATCTACATGCTGTAGTTGAAACTGTTTACAATTTCAGCTACTGCAGTCAATTTTTTTTTATGAGTTGTCTTGGCTGGCAAGCAACACGAATGCTTGCCAAGAGTAGTGTTCGAGGCCATTGTTCAAGTGGAAACATTGTTCATCCAGAGCAATGTTGCTGCTGGAGATTACCCCTGGCAACCTCTACATGTACTCTGTCACATTGGATTGCTGAGGCAGCCAGTGAACGTTTAACTGTTCATCTGACTTCTCATTCAGCATTCCAAAGTACACAATAGCTGCCCACGGGAATACTTTCAGTCTTGTGGTGGTGTAAAAAATTCTTGCTACATCAAATCATCTTCAGGAGAGATAGCACGCCTGCAACTAACAATGTTGGGCCAGTCTTGTGAGCCATTCATCTGGCTCCGCCGTTCTCCGCAAGTAAATTGTTAGATGTTCTTCAGATCGGACAAACAACTCAACAGCGTCTCGTGCCTCCTATTGTTGCTCCTGGTGTCGTCCCTGCGGGCAGTAGCAGAGGCGATGAATCTTGAAGAGTCTGTCACCGGTTTCATTGTTGGATTCATTGGTTCAGTTCCAATGTTTGGATAGCATGGCACTCCTTCTGCTGCTGCTACCTGAAGATTCTTGTAATTATGTGCTGGTGTCCATCAAAACCTGAAGTCTTTGCCAGTTACTGCTTCTCATGACCAGGTACTCTTGCTCTTGTCACATTCCTCGTCAAGAATTCTGGAACCTTGTGGACAATGGAGATGTACAGAAGAGTTTTATGGGATTTTTGTGTAGAAGTGAAGTTGTTGGCTGCCCCTCCAGCACTGCTGTGATCTAAGACCAAATTCTGTACATTGCGGAACGTAGATCAACAGAAGAGGTTACGGAGAAGAATACGATTTGGGAAAACGGGGCAGTAGATTAAACTGGACTCAGTACTATGTGTACTTCAATGGCAAGTGTCTAAACTGTTAAGCACACACATACCAGTGCCGAAAGCAGATTAGAAATACTTGAGATCTTGTGTGCTTGGGGTGAGCGATTCATGCAAGGTCACTTGTTCACTTTGAGAAACTTTGCCAAGATTTCAGGGGATAGAAAAACAATTAAGGTGCTTCTTTACAAAAGTCTATCACCATAAAGAAGCCAACCAAACAGTTTCAGACTATCTATATGGTTCACAATTCTTGTTTTGACCATTTGGAATGTTGCAAAAGTTCCTAGAAACTTCTGGAATGGAACAATAAGGGCCGGGGCAGTTTGAAAACGTACCCTTGACATAAGGGCATGAAATTCTGGAAGTTTTTTCAAGGTGAGCCATTGACGTAAGGACAAAAATGCCCACTCACAGAGTCTAGGGACTCGTGCATTGTCTGGGATGTACCAGCTGACATCTTGACGTGATTTTGAGATTTATGACATCTTATGTTTGCTTCACGGAGATTGTATTGGGTTGATGGTTTTTTTATAGTATAGTCATCAGGACAGTTACTTGAAATTCTACTGTTTTCTCACTATGTTGTTATATGTGACGTATTTTCTGCTATTTGGGTACACGAGACAACCCTGTTGAGTCAATAATGAACATGAGTTCCTCCCTCTCCATCACCCTCAAATGTAGATAGTTAGGCAGACATAATCTGCACTCTTAGATCTAACTGACTCAATAGGTGTCACAATCTAACAGTGTGTCAGTTAGATCTAACTTCCAGAAAACAATGATATCCTCAATCACAGTGCACATTTTTATATTTTAATGTGCATTTAGCTGTTTGGTTCGAAGTCAGTATTAATCTTCATTTTCATTTGACTGAAAATACTGCATTCCTTTCAATATGCGACTACCGCTTCTACATGAGGTATGGAGAAATGCAGAATCAAATGCTGAACAGAATTTTCTAGTGATAGTTCTTTAGAATCCATGAAAGCGTGAATATTGTAGACATCTCATCACATCAACTTACCCATTGCAGAGAATGTGCTCAACTATTCCCCCCCCCCATCAGCACTCAGGAAAGAATCATCTCCATCTCTAGTATCTGCCATAACGGCAGTAGACTATTTTTCCTTTTGAAATTGAAGTGATAGTTCTTTAAAATCTTTGAAAGTATGAACATTATGGACATCTCATCACATCAACGTACCCATTGCAGAGAATTTTCTCAACTATTACCCCCCATCAGCACTCAGGAAAGAATAATCTCTATCTCTAGTATCTGCCATAACGGCAGTAGACTATTTTTCCTTCTGAAATTGTAGTGATAGTCCTTTAGAATCTTTGAAAGTATGAACATTGTAGACATCTGATCACATCAATGTACCCATTGCAGAGAATGTGCTAAACTATTCCCCCCCATCAGCACACAGGAAAAAATCATCTCTATCTCTAGTATTTGCCATAACGGCAGTGCACTATTTTTTCTGTCTGAAATGGAAGCGGACATGTTTCACAGTCATCCTAATGGGTTGATGGCCTTGCAACTCCACCCGTATGCCGGGGCCGACTATGTTCTGAGACAGTCTTCCGCGACAGTCCCAATCGAACTGCGGGAACTGAACGAACTGCGGGAACTGACCGGACTGCAGGAAAGGACCTGGCTGCGGGAACTGACCAGACTGCAGGAACTGACCGGACTGCGGGAACAGACCGGGCTCCGGGAACGGACCAGACTGTGGGAACTGACCGGACTGCGGGAAAGGACCTGGCTGCGGAAACTGAACAGACTGCGGGAACTGACAAGACTGCAGGAACTGACCGGACTGCGGGAACTGACCGGACTGCGGGTGCTGACCGGAAGGCAGGAACTGACCTGACTGGGGGAACTGACCAGACTGCGTGAATTGACCGGACTGCGGAAACTGACCGGACAGCGGGACTGGGCGGACTGCGAGAACTGACCATACTACAGGAACTGACCGGACAGCAGGAATGGAGCTGGCTGCGGGAACTGCCCTGGTACGGGGCCCTGACCAAGACCGGCACCGGCAGGGGCGGCGGGAGGGACAGCAGCAGGTGCAGCAGCAGGTGCAACAGCAGCAGCAGTGACAGCGGCAGCAGCGGAGGCAGTGGCAGACGCAGAACCGTGATCTGAGGACAGAAAGACAAACAGAAAGACATACAGGAAATAAGAGTGACAGACAGACAGACAAACAGACACAGACATACAGATAGACAGACTGAAAAAACAGAAAGACAAACAGAAAGACAGACATACAGACAGACAGACAGACAAGAAGACAGACAGACAGAAAGACAGACAGACAGACAGACAGATAGACAGACAGATGAACAGGCAGACACACAGATAGAAAAACTGACAGACAGAATGAAAGAACAACACACACACACACACACACACACACACAC
>SZWC01027473.1:6353-18853 GCA_023375785.1 Penium margaritaceum | reverse complement strand
AAGTATGAAACCTACTATTATGCTGCGGCTGGTAACATCTAGAGATTTTGTTCACAACAGATGGGAGAATGTTGTAAGAAGTTTCTCTACTTGATGAATAATTGAAATCACAGATTTCAAAACTCGTTGGCAGTGAGGTTAGCAAAGGTGAATTCGGAAGCTTCATCAAGGGATCATCGCGTAGTTTGCGATGGGTAGGCCCCTATGGCATAAAAAACACGTCGTTATTTTTGGTTAAAAAGCAAAAAATTAGCGACCGATTAGGACTCCTCTCAATTGTCACAGTCTTGCATGACCATCATGCGGCTAAAACAGCCATCATCGCCAAACCGAGTCGACAAGAAACATCACCCAAAATCCTTGCCTGACTCTCGCCAGTGGTTCTCCACTTCACGCTTGCACTTCATAGGCCTCTGTAAAACTTGTCATGATGAAACGTTTCAGTTGTGCTCACGACAAATTTCCAAGATTATTCACAAAAGCTACACCCAATGAGGAAAGGCATGCTACACCATGTCTAAACCCAAGCCAAATTGGCTGAACTAGCTGAGAACCTTTTTCGAGACCATAAATCATTAGCCAAGATGCCAAACATCCACTTTCATGACGTAACCAGCCACAACCAGATGTAAGGAAAACTCGATAAGTAGAAGTGAACGTGGTGCAGCTGCGGAAACACTTTTGTAGTGAATGGCAAGGATACTATCTATTCCACCTCCAACGTGCAAATTATACAGTACATGATAAAAATGTAACATAACATCCCTCTTATTCACACGAAGTAATCATTACGTCGTGGTCGACTTATCGTTATTCTAATAGATTGGATCTGTTTATAAACACATGTTATTTTACAATAGTATATGCCTCATTGGACACTTTTTTACATCTGTTTGTGACTAACATGTGTTGTTGCTTCGTAATTCTTGAAATTTTTACGCACTTATATCAGGTTTGATGGGAACTAGCGCAACCATGTGTCCATTTTGTCATAAACACTAAGTTTTGGATGGGGCAAAATTTTAAGTGAAGTTAGGGGGGTAGCCGATGAATGTGAATGGATGCCAATGGTTACATTGAAAATGAAGACTGGGAATCTTTTGTCCTCAAATTAGAAGGCATGGTTGATGGTTCCCTATGTTGAGAAGGAAGTGAGACTCAACACAAATTACATGTGTGGCTATCGACACTAGTGGGAGTCATATGCAAGGTCCTCAAGGGAATTATGTTTTGTGCATTCTTTGGTCGTCTACAAAAGTACATGGTAAGATAATGTCCACAAACCCAAACACGTCCTCTCAAAACAAATTGATAATCAGGAGCAAACACAAAATTCCATCAAAATTCCACCATTAGTTTGTCCTTTCTTACGCGCCTATCTTCATTAGGGTTACGCCAGAGCGTAGTGGGATTTTCCCTCACCCTCACTAGTCCTCGTGGATGGTTATGCACGAGTAAGCGAGATGTAGCAGCTGGCTTCCTCTCGGTATGCAATTCTATTAATTCAGCCATCTACAATTCTAACTATGCTTTGTCCTCAAGGATAGGGGAACGCTACAAGAAAGAACAATGCAAGTGTGGGTGGACAGGGGGAGTTCAAACATGGTCCCATACAAATTCGATAGGGGGTATGTATGATAATGGAGGACAGAGTCTGTAAGAGAACTGCTACAAAAAGTTGTTTAATCTCCCTAAAACCACTCTGACATACACCATTCATGTGTAGTTACAAATAGCCTTCCTTTGTTTCCTTTTCTTTGGACAAAGGAAAGGTCGATTTTAGCACACTCAAAACATTATATAAATGAAGTTTTACAATATGGTTGTGCAAAATACATTGTTAAAGTTGTGATAAGAAATTTCTTTTTCGATTTCCATAGCTTTGATTAATATATGGCCAATGATATTCCACTATTAATCACATGATTTAACATATCCTACCAAAACATCATTTAAAAATTTCAAACCTCATTCACTTAAAGTGACGTTATAGCCATGGCGATGAATGAAGCATGATCCAATGTCAAATCTTCCTTCTAAAATCGCCCCCCCCCCAAGTGACAGACCACAATGGTAGAACGTGATAGAACATGAAATGTTACAAGAAATGAAAACAAACCCTTACTCATTCTGACGTATTTTAAACAAAACACATCATATATATTTTGAATACCCTTCCATCTACCCTCCCTTATACACAAGTATAACACGTGTTAGGGTAAGAGATGTCCAAACTCGCAATTTTAAGACAATTTTCAAAACATTGTTCCTCAATATTACATGAAGTGGAAAAAACTCGTGTATTCTTTTAACTACCTTTCAAGATCAATCCCCCAAACATACTATTTGGATAATCAAATTTTATACAAGGAGTAATGGTCAGCAACATAACCAAAAAATTCCATGCGTAATGTGCATGAAACAGTCTATCTGTTTTTCTATCTAAATTACAAAACAAGTATTCTCATTTATAATTTTGAGGAGAGCTCCAATATACTTAAAACATAAGGACTGATAGGTCTAAGAAAAATAATGAAAAGCCTCTCTTACAACGAATGCATCACGAAGAACAAATGCAAATTTATGGATACCCAAACATCAATTCTAGCCTTTAAGCAATATTTTTAATAGCTTTTTAAAACCTGTCTTGGCGCGTTGGGGATACGTCCTGGTAAATTTATAATGTGCATCCGAACACCACACAAAAAGAATAATCTAGGGACGATCTTTAACATACAAAATCAGAAGAAATCATAATTCAAAAAAAATCATAATATAATTCAATCATTATCTCAATATCTTACCAAAATGGGGGTCGGATTGAGACTCGTATCATTTTTTAATCAAGATTTTGTTTCATCTAAAAATTTATTACTACAGTGAACAATGAAAAAAACCCTAGCATGTATGTGACGTTCACAATAACCATAGAGGGGTAAAAGCGGTTTTAAAAACATGTTTCAAACGAATCATTTTTAAATTTTTTTCATTTATGGAAACGTTACGCCATGGTTAGAGATGAAGGAAGATGAACCATAATGAGGTACATTCCTTACCACGCATCTATATCAATATGAAGAAGGATCATATCAGAGAAATTCATGTATACCCGTTATGAGGCTAACTGAACAAATAATTTTTCAATTTTCCAGAAGAAAAAGGAAAATAATTTATAAAGGATTCATAAATATCCTGATATATGGCAATCATCCTTTCAGCAATTATTATCATGACACTTTGCTTTATCATAACATTAATTTCAATGGGAAACTTCTACCACTTCAAAGTACATGTAACCCTAAGATTTGGAATACTTTCCTTAGAATTCTACTCCACCTTACATAAAACTATGAATTTTGACATTCTTGTTAAAGGGAAACTGCTCATATTAGTTTCCTTCTGGTGTTTTTGTACATATAAGTTTCCTTCGAATGGACATTATGTTTCAATATTAAAGTTTTCATCTGGTTGAAATCATTGAAAAATCACAAATCAATCCACATTTTAAATGTTGTAAATTGTTAGCCACGTTTTTATCAAGGCCATGAATAACATTTCCAAAATGTGGTTTGTTGTAATATTTAGTTCCATACACCTCCAGTGTTATCACTCCACTTTGTCTACTTGAAAAGTAAAGCTTTTTTGTTTTCCGGAATAAAATCAAAGTAAGACTTTAACTTCACAATTGACATTTGTTTTGCCAAATCCACCGAACAAGTCTTAAAATTTTTCAAATGCAGAAGTGCAAAACAATGTGATGGAAAAATTGGAACAAAAAATATACCATTAACCCTTTTCCAATCATTGTACAAGATGACAAACCACAATCACAATAGAATGGACTACGCTTTAAAATGTCTAATAGAATTTGAAACCACATGCATATCTATTCTTTGTTCCTAGGGAATATATTAGTTTGTTTTACGCTTCATAATTTGGTTCATACATCCTAATTGAAACAATCATACATGTACTATTACCCCATTAATCCAATTTAAAATCTCTTGCTATGAAATGAAACTTAAGGTATGTGTATAAGATACATTTGTAGATGAGATGCTCAGAATAGCTTTTTGATACCTTATGCAAATGTCTCTTCACTAATGAAACCAAATCAAGTGTTTTAAGTTATGTAATGTACGAAAATTGGCAGAATCATAATGCATTATTTGATCATGTTTCTTCTCAGATTGTCCATCCTTGTACTTTTAGAATGGTATCAATTAGGGCGAGCACTTGATATGAATCAAATCATCATCAACAACTATCATTTTTTTTCATCCTTTACATATTCAAGAATGTTTACTTACTGCATTTCATTCATAAATCGTTTTGTATGGGAGAAATTATGTTCTGATAAAACGTGAAATTCAAGAATCAAATCCGTTCTTGATGCCTGGTCTCATACATTAACGACCATGTAAATAATGGCTAATGTAATCTGATTTTGTTTTTCATTATTTATTTTTGATATTGGCTTCTAAACTTTAGTGAGATCTGGACCACACGTCCTTAGTATTAATAGCCAAGAGTTTTGTATTTTTTATCTGATTGAATGTTTTCTCATACAACACCCCACACCCTTACTCAACTTGCCCCCACCAACTCTTCAGTAATTGCCATAACAATGGAAAATGGAAGGCCTTTCATAATGGAAGTGTTTTCTGTTCAATTTGTGAAGGCCTTGAAAAACATTATACTACATTGAATATATTTGTAGAACACGACCACTTTATTGATTTGCCCAAGCAAAGTGCGTTACGATAACAAGAATAAAACCTCGGATTACAAGAGGCTTTCTAAACTCAAACACCGGTCTTTTTTGGGATTTCTTGTGAAAACAAGCATGACACATTCATAGATCACTAGAACCCCACAAACCATTTCACTAAAGGTTGTTAAACTCAATTAATGACATGCAAACTCTTCATTACATGGGCTTTTCACTTTCTAATGGGTTCAGCAAATATGTCATACCTTTAAGTAAATTTCGCTAGGATTTGTGTTGACACGTGTGTATTTTTCTTCAGATACGAACTTACTTTTATAATTTCAGCTTTAATTTATTGGTTTGGCTTGCAATATCAGTTAATAATCATCAATCTCTTAATCAGTTTTGAGATTTCATAACACTTCCAAATAATAGAAAATACCATTGAGTTTCGTCAGGCTTTGAATAAGATTCATTCTTATGTGCATGGTCAATAAATAAACTCACCATGTTTATGTGAGGTACTTTTGTATGCTCATCAGCAGTGTACTAAAAAGATGTAATCCCATAAAAATATCTTGGAAGAGGCACCAACAGTGGTGGTAAAGGTGGTAGAGATTGATTGGCGAAAAGGGTTGATGACAGGTGCACTTGATGAAATGAAAACCTGTCTAATTCAAACAACCTGAGGATATTACACCCGTATGTATTTTGTAATATGGATCAACAAGGAAATGTTTAAGAAACGTGTTAAATACATGTTCATCATCCATGTTGAGAAGTAAAGTAATCTATCTTTTGTGAATATGAATGGTTTTGTGTTAAACAATTCATCAAATGCCGCACTCCTATTACGCAAAACATCCTAAGAAATAATTTTTCATCATCAATAAGCATCAATACGATCCTCATAGCCAAGGAAGCAAACTTCCAAGTTCCTAGACCCAATACTTGTGTTTTGTGCCAATGAAATCAATGCAAAGGAAACAAACCCAGAATCTTTCAAGTACTTTAGTTTTGGGCAATGAACACCTAGGCCTCGTATTGAACATCTCATTTTTCAGGCAAGTTCTGAGTAGGAAAACAGTTGGTGATGTAAGAAGCAATATGTAGTGCTTCTGCCCGAAAGGCGGTGGTAAAACTAGTGTTAAGTGGCATTGTTCTTCCATAATCAATGAGAGTGTGATTTATTCAATGTGCTCTACCATTCTCCTTCGGAGTATGTGGGACAATATTTTTTAAAGAATCTTTCTAGTGTCATGAAACCCCTTGAGTGTGTTGCTTATTGACTCACCATTGTCACTACGTACCTTCTACATGGTGGTTAGCATAGATTTGTAAAATTCGTGTACGCAAACAATGTTACTATATAGTACGTTGGACTTTTCATCGTAAACATTTGACAAATACATAATGATTGTACTCAGTTTTTTATCACAAACAACTAGTATCTTTCTTCCATACTCGTTTCCTTCAAGTACTCAATAGCCATACAGAGAAAATGTAATGGCTTTGTAGTGGATGATTGAGAGTGGGAAAGAAATAATTCTTGATTCATTTTTGAATAAAACATCCCATGCATAGTCCATCATCTATGTGTGTAGCAAGCTTGGGCAAATCATGAACCCGTTCTTGTCTAGCCATTTTATAATGGTTTCATGGCCAACTTGGCCTAGTCTTTGCCACCATCCAGTCCCTGCTAAAGTTTGTGAAGATGTTATTGATACATAAATCGTCTATTTGTAAGTCCATGTTTGGTTCACCACGAACGTTTCTGGTTATGGGAGATGTTTTTCTGTCCTTAACACCCAGATACCCTTTTGCATGTGCAATGGCTATAATCTTTCCAAGTTTTTTAACACCCGAAAGATGATGTCAATGTCCGATGTGACCGTTGACCCTTTTTTCATTGAATCCCACAGTTAGAGTTAATCAGGCTACTTTAATACAATATTGGACCTGTGTATAATAGATGTGGTTGTGTGTGTAGAAGTTTCAATGATATGAGAGAGGTACGTAGTGGTGGAACTGACTAAAAATGATTTTTTAGAAAGAAAAACATTTATTTTGTTCAATTGTAGCGTCACTTCTTTACTTATATACTCCTTTATACACTTACCCTAAAGAAATTTGTCTTTTGGAACCCCCACTCCCCTCATCAATTGGAAATTTTATGAGGTCAGTGTTTGAGTGAGTGAACATAATTTTGTATGACATAGACATAAAAAACACACATGTAAAAAAGACGGAAACTCGACACAAATGGTAGGTGATCATGTATACAAATGTACTCTTTCTATCTGACATCATTTGTCTAATGAAAGACTCCTTGATATACATACTTCATACACCTTTGTCTCTTGAACCCCCCTCAACCCCCCCTCCCCCGCCAAATTCAAATTTAATTAGAGGAGTGAACCAGGGAGCAAACCAATTTTTTTTATAGTGATGTACAAATGTACACCTGTGTGCAAGAAGAAGGATCATCATAGAGGTTATATGAAATCATATAAACAATTGTATTGTTTCATTGTAAAGTCAATTGATTAGTGATGTACTGTTTCATACACTTACATCCTACATTTTTGTCTTTCGGACCCCCACACTCCTCCCCCCATTGTCAAGTGGAATGTGTATGGGGGGAGTGAATGAAGGATTGAACGGAATTTTGTATGAAATCTTGATAAAAAAACATTTCATACAATGTGGAGAAAGTTCTGACGAGTTGTATGAGACCATGTACAAAAATATTAATTGTCAATGTAACGTCAATTTTTTCACTTGAAAGTGACACTCCTTCATACACTTGCCTAATACAATTTTTCCATTTGGAAACACCCTCCCTCGACCCCCTCCTCCTTCTGACGTAAGAGAAAATTGCATGAGAGGATTGGATGAGAAAGTGAACAAGATTTGATATTATAGTGACATACAAATATATAGTTGTGTGCAAAAGGTAGAAAATTCATAGAAGTGATAGGGTATTGTGTACACAAATGTATCAATTCCACGTCATGTCACCTATCAAGTAATACCCTCTACCATACACTTATCTCAAAGACTTTTGTTCTTTGGACCCCCCTCCACTGACTCCCTCCCTCCAACCCCTTATGCCCCTGATCGGGCGGGAATTGTATGCGGGGATGAACGAAAGAGAGTGTAACCGTAAGATACAAATGTATATTTCTGTACAAGGAGGAGAAACTTCATGGAATTGGTAGGTGATCATGAACACAAATGTATTTTTCGATCAATCGCCACTTGTTAGTGATTCACTCCATACACTTATGTCATATACTATTGTCTTAAGGACCCATCCCCCCCCCCCCACCTTCCCTCCCCATCACATGGAAAGTGTATGAGGGGAGTGTATGAGTGAGAAAACGTTATTCTTATCAAAGAAACGTACAAAAGGACACTTGTGTGGAAGGAGGAGATATGTCATAGATTTCATATGAGATCATGTACGCAAATGTTTTATTTCAACAAAAAATCAGGTCGAGTGATCACTTTATCAGTGATCACTCCTTACACTTGCCTAATAAACGTTTTCCATTAAGACTCATCCTTATCCCCCCCTGTCAACTTGAAAGTATATGAGTGACCTCCATGAGGAAGTGAACAAAACTTGGCATGATAAATATATACAAAAATACACTTGTGTTTAAGGAGGAGATAATTTATGGAAGTTGTATGGGATCATGGACACAAATGGAGTTATTTTGACGTAACGTCAATTGTAAGTGACACACTCCTTCACACACTCACATTGTACACTTTTGTCCTTTGGACCCCCCCGACCCTCCCCCCCGAGACACGTGCAAAGTGTAGGAGGGGATCTTATGAGGTAAACAATCTTTGGTATGAAAGTGACATGCAAAATAAAACTTGAGTACAACATGCACAACCTTCATGGAATTGATGGGTTATCATGTACACAAATGTATGATCAGAACGTAACGTCACTTGTTAAGTGATACTCTCATTCATACGCTTCTCTCATATACATTGTTTTATTTGTACCCCCCTCTCACAACTTCACCCTCCCTGCCCCAAGCCTGTCAAGTGGAAAGTGTATGTTGGGATTGTATGAGAGAGCGAACAGACTTTTGTTTGATGACATCACACAGAAGTACACTCATGTACAAGAAGGAGAAACATCATATACGATATGTGAGAACATTTTCACAAATTTACTATTTCAAAGTTATGTCACTTCTTCACTGATACAATCCTTCATAGTCTTTCCTCATAACATTTTGCCATTTATAAACCCCCTGCTGTCAAGTGGAAAGTGTATTAGAGGAGTGTATGGGGTTGTTAACATGATATTGTATGAAAGTAACACATAAATTATACACTTGTGTAGAAGGAGGAGAGACTTCATGGAATTGATAGGTCATCATGCACAAACTGTATCATTTCAACATAACGTCACTTGTTTAGTGATACACTCCTTTTCACTTCTCTCATATGCTTTTGCCTTTTGATACTCCTCCCACCGTCTCCTCCCCCTCAGGCTAGTAAAAACTGTATGTTGGGAGTGTACAAGAGACTGGACAAAACTTAAAACAACAATGACATAAAAACTACACTCATGTACAAGGAGGAGAAACTTCAAAGAAGTGACAAGGAATCATGCACACAAACGGGATTCTTTTGTAGCTCTTAGCAGGAAATTTCATGTAGAATTTACACGGGAGACACTTCATTATGTGACTTAGTCTTCTAATCTGACTAGCGATATTCTATTAAAGTTGCCATAATGTATGGGTGATAACAAGAGATGTAATTGGAATCTACGTGTACAAAACAATGTGTGGTTTACACACATATAGTAGTGCATGCATTTGGGGTGATTAAGACTTGATGAAACCCTACTAAAACCTGTGTTTCTCTGTCCTTCTTTGTCACCATGATCACAAGAAAGGCCCATTCAGTACTGCGAGGCCGGATGACCCCATATCTTGGAACTCCTTGTACTCCTTCTCCAAAAGTTGATGTTCCTTCTCTAAGAGGTGGTACGGGTGGTGCGCAAGTGGCTTGTCATCACCGGTGTCAATGTAAAACTTGACAACATTGTTTTCCACCTCATGGGACTCCCTTTTCCATGCCCCAACATGCGCGTCAATGAGGTCTTTCAGCTACCTACGTTGCTTCGGGTGGAGCCTGGTGTCAATGGGAATGTAGGTACTCATTAAATTGTAGCTCAAATCTTCTTCATACTCCGGTGCCACATACCCAAGAGATTTGGGCACCCCTCGCACCGCGACCACTGGAATGGTCACGAGCTCCTCGAAGCGCTATTGCGATGATGTGACCCGCTTTTCTGCTTCTTATTCAGCTTAGTCGTGCTCAACCACAAAACGTGCTTCCAGCCTTTTTAGTTTTGCCTCCATGTTGTTGGGGCCAATATCAAGTTATGAGACCCACTCGTTCAGCTTCTCCGCCTTGTGGAGTGCCTTCACGATCAAACCCAAGGATGGCTCGGCTGCTTCTGCCCTCCCAAATGTTGGTTGCTTGTTTCTCTTTCCCAAATCTTGCACCTCTCGTCGTGCCAAAATAGGCACCACCTCCTTCTCAGGTTCCTTATCCTCGTCCCTGTCTGACTCATAATCCACAAGTTGTAGTAGCATGTGGCGTTGGAGCTCCTCATGTGATATCTCTTTGACATGTTATGGCGTCACATCCTCCATCACCTCCTGCCTTGATTCAACCTCCGGGGGTGAGTCCTACCGATCGGAGTCTTCCTTCTTCCATTCTAAATCCTCCTCAATCGGCTTTACGGCTGTGGGGCGGGAGGTGAGTGGTACATGGCAAAGCTTGGGTGCGCGATGAGTGAACATTGGGCTTAGAGCTTTCGCTTTGTCCTCTGACTCTTCCTCCTCCTCTTCACTTGGTTCCACGGCGCATGCCACGGGTGGCATCATGGCCCTTGGCTGCATGCGCTAGTGCACCTCCTCCATGGTGAAGATATGCGGGGGCACGCGAGGTGGCGGGGCCGAGATTAGCCACTAGAGTCCAACCCTTGGTGATTGCGTTGCCCTGGATTGTGTCGCGCCGTCCTGTAGCGCTGCCAACTCTAATGAAATTTCACGTTGTGAAGAAATACGCAAGGGGCTATGAGCTACTTATAACCCATCCATCCATTCAACCACCAAGAGAGGCACACGTATCTCACCCGGCATTGCAAATCCCTATAGTGTGTCCAAAATGCCCTCAACATCCTCTACTTTTTGAAAAAATTCAACGACTTCGCTTTCTTGAAGACTATCCCACACACAGCCAGAACCAACTTCCTCTTCCCTGGACCATCCCCATAAAGAAACTTCTCTTGCTCGTAATCCACACAAGTCCTAGACGGGTACAACCAATCATTCCCAAAAGCATGTTGTAAAAACCTCCATTTGTCATGATGATGTCCATGGTGCTGGTGAGGGTCCCCACTGTCACGGGCACCTTTCAAATCTTCCCGAGCGGCATGGAGAGGCAATCACAAGTCTCTATCAGGTACTTGGATGGCTCAAGGACTGCATTTTTCCACATGCCCATGCGGTGTCCTGGCTCATGGTGGTTGAACCGGCACATGTGTCGGCAATACTTCCAACCTTTTGCCTCCGTACAACCACCTCTACCAAGCGAGCAAAACTTTGTCGTCGTCGGTTGCCTCCACCATGGACTGCTGTTGGACTATAGTTGCTTCCCCTTCCGTGAACAGCTTTAGCAAGTTCTTTTTTACCTTAGGGAAATTCAGAATTTAGGTCCAAATTGACACCCTTGCGTTGGTTTTCTGTAACGTGTCCACCATTGAAAAGGGACCGAGGTGGTTGATGCGCTTCAGCCGTGGCAGTGGCGCCGCTCATCCCATCTGCTCCGTTCTTGCCTCCTTGAGGGTGAACGATACATCCTCACGTCAAGAGGCATTTGGAAGTTCTTCTTTCCGTGGGTTGGCCATGAGTGGCACCGCCTATGGTTCATCCTCCTCCACACTCTCGGTTTCCTGAATTTAGGCTTCCTTTTCCGCTTCCAATTTTTCGAGCTTCCTCCTCTTCCGATTCCTCCATCCCAACCTCAACATGCATGAGGCGGGCAAATCTTCCGCTTCACAAACCGCGTGGTTAGAAACCACCACTCTAGTAGTGGCTGGGTTAGCATGTGGTGCGGGTGCAACGGGTGTGGCCTGGACTGCTGCAGCTTGTGGGGCAGGACGGTTATGCCTTGGGTGGGGGCAGTCACGGGCGGAGTGACCTTGCTCCTGGTAGGTATGGCAAATGAGGCTGGCACTGGCATGGGGAGGAATCCCTCCAGGTGCCGGCCCTACCGACTGTTGTTGCTGTTCCGTAGCAAGCTATGCCTTGTGCTCCATGAGCTCGATGCGGAGTTTCAGCATCTCCGGGTTGTTTTCGTCCGCCTTCTCCTCTTCCTCAAGGTTGTTTAGGCTGCGCACCGCAACTTTGAGGGTTCGTAGTTGCCCAAGCCCGATCCCACAAGCTCCTAGCAGCTGCCATTCTCATGTTTGTCCCAAAATGTTTTCCTCTTTCAAATGTGATGTGCGCTCCTTGAGCTGCACATCGTCCACCAAATCTTGTAACCCAAGCACATATGTAGGATGAGCACTCCGTGAGCCGTTCTCCTTCCTCATCCAGGCAACCCCCACTTGGAATGAGTGCTCTGTGGGCTGCGCTTCCCACACGAAATCCTGTAACTGTGTAAAGAGGGTGAATTATGGAGAGAGGGAGAGGGAGAGAGAGAGATAGAGAGAGAGAGAGAGAGAGAGAGAGAGAGAGAG
>SZWC01027468.1:16728-30110 GCA_023375785.1 Penium margaritaceum | reverse complement strand
GACCAATGTGTTCTGACCACTGTCTTTCTGACCACTGTGTTTCTGACCACCGTTTTTCTGACCACTGTGTTTCTGACCAGTGTGTTTCTGACCACCGTGTTTCGGACCACTGTGTTTCTGACCACTGCGTATCTGACCACAGTGTTTCTGACCACTGTGCCTCTGACCAGTATGTTTCCGACAACTGTGTTTCTGACCACTGTGTTTCTGACCCATGTGTTTCTGACCACTGTGTGTCTGACCGATAAGGGTGAAACCAGTCCTTTTGGACTCGTGAGAAAGACTCGTGAGACCGATTCTTTTTAAAGACTCGCGAGACCGAATCCAGGACCCAGTCTCGTCTCGGACTCGTGGAACATTTTGCTTCAGAGACGGCAAGCATTTGAGCATGACATAACGAGAAGTTTGAAGATTTGGGATAATATATCATGAAGTATACAAGGTGAGGGCCTTAAGACTTGCTTGTTTTGACTTGATATCCTAACATTTCACTTGTTATTTGCATTATACATGGAAAAGTCTCACGAGTCCAAGTCATATGGTCTCGCGAGTCCTGGACTCGTGAGACTTTTGAAAAGACTCGCGAGACCGAGTCTGCCAGGAGGCCTCGTCTCGCGAATCCGAGTCTGAGACAAGACTCGCGAGTCTGGACTCGGTTACACCCTTACTGACCGAGCGTTTCTGACCACTGTGTTTCTGACCACTAGTCTCTGACCTGTGTTTTTCTGACCACTGCGGTTCTGACCATTGTGTTTGTGACCACTGTGTTTCTGACCAGTGTGTTTTTGACCACTGTGTTTCTGATCACTGTGTTTCTGACCACTGTGTTTCTGACCCACGAGTTTCTGACCAGTGTGTTTCTGGCCACTGTGATTCTGACCAGTGTGTTTTTGAACAGTGTGTTTCTGACCACTGTGTCTTGACCAGTGTGTTTCTGATCACTATGTTTCAGACCAGTATGTTTCTGACCACTGTGTTTCTGACCAGTGTATTTCTAACCATTGTGTTTCTGACCACTGTGTTCCTGACCAGGGTGTTTTTGACCATTGTGTTTCTGACCACTGTGTTTCTAACTACTGGTTTTCTGCAAGTGTGTTTCTGACCAGTGTGTTTCTGACAAGTGTGTTTCCGGCCACTGTGTTTCTGACCACCGTGTTTCTGACCATTGTGTTTCTGACCAGTGTGTTTCTGACCATTGTGTTTCTGACCAAAATGTTTCTGACCACTGTGTTTTTGACCAGTGTGTTTCTGACCAGTGTGTTTCTGACCACTGTGTTTCTGACCACTGTGTTTCTGACCACAGTGTTTCTGACCACTGTGTTTCTGACCATTGTGTCTCTGACCACTCTGTTTCTGACCACTGTGTTTCTGACCACTGTATTTCTAACCACTGTCTTTCTGACCACTGTGTTTCTGACCAGTGTATTTCTGAACAGTGTGTTTCTGACCACTCTGTTTCTGACCACTGTGTTTCTGACCAGTGTGTTTAGGACCTGTGTGTTTCTGACCACTGTGTTTCTGACCATTGTGTCTCTGACCACTCTGTTTCTGACCACTGTGTTTCTGACCACTGTGTTTCTGACCAGTGTGTTTCTGACCAGTGTAATTCTGACCAGTGTGTTTCTGACAGGTGTGTTTCGGACCAGTGTGTTTCTGACCAGTGTGTTTCTGACCACTGTGTTTCTAACCAATGTGTTCTGACCACTGTGTTTCTGACCACTGTGTTTCTGACCACTGTGTTTCTGACCACTGTGTTTCTGACCACTGTGTTTCTGACCACTGTGTTTCTGACCAGTGTGTTTCTGCCCACTGTGTTTCTGACCAGTGTGTTTCTGCCCACTGTGTTTCTGACCAGTGTGTTTCTGCCCACTGTGTTTCTGACCAGTGTGTTTCTGCCCACTGTGTTTCTGACCAGTGTGTTTCTGCCCACTGTGTTTCTGACCAGTGTGTTTCTGCCCACTGTGTTTCTGACCAGTGTGTTTCTGCCCACTGTGTTTCTGACCAGTGTGTTTCTGCCCACTGTGTTTCTGACCAGTGTGTTTCTGCCCACTGTGTTTCTGACCAGTGTGTTTCTGCCCACTGTGTTTCTGACCAGTGTGTTTCTGCCCACTGTGTTTCTGACCAGTGTGTTTCTGCCCACTGTGTTTCTGACCAGTGTGTTTCTGCCCACTGTGTTTCTGACCAGTGTGTTTCTGCCCACTGTGTTTCTGACCAGTGTGTTTCTGCCCACTGTGTTTCTGACCAGTGTGTTTCTGCCCACTGTGTTTCTGACCAGTGTGTTTCTGCCCACTGTGTTTCTGACCAGTGTGTTTCTGCCCACTGTGTTTCTGACCAGTGTGTTTCTGCCCACTGTGTTTCTGACCAGTGTGTTTCTGCCCACTGTGTTTCTGACCAGTGTGTTTCTGCCCACTGTGTTTCTGACCAGTGTGTTTCTGCCCACTGTGTTTCTGACCAGTGTGTTTCTGCCCACTGTGTTTCTGACCAGTGTGTTTCTGCCCACTGTGTTTCTGACCAGTGTGTTTCTGCCCACTGTGTTTCTGACCAGTGTGTTTCTGCCCACTGTGTTTCTGACCAGTGTGTTTCTGCCCACTGTGTTTCTGACCAGTGTGTTTCTGCCCACTGTGTTTCTGACCAGTGTGTTTCTGCCCACTGTGTTTCTGACCAGTGTGTTTCTGCCCACTGTGTTTCTGACCAGTGTGTTTCTGCCCACTGTGTTTCTGACCAGTGTGTTTCTGCCCACTGTGTTTCTGACCAGTGTGTTTCTGCCCACTGTGTTTCTGACCAGTGTGTTTCTGCCCACTGTGTTTCTGACCAGTGTGTTTCTGCCCACTGTGTTTCTGACCAGTGTGTTTCTGCCCACTGTGTTTCTGACCAGTGTGTTTCTGCCCACTGTGTTTCTGACCAGTGTGTTTCTGCCCACTGTGTTTCTGACCAGTGTGTTTCTGCCCACTGTGTTTCTGACCAGTGTGTTTCTGCCCACTGTGTTTCTGACCAGTGTGTTTCTGCCCACTGTGTTTCTGACCAGTGTGTTTCTGCCCACTGTGTTTCTGACCAGTGTGTTTCTGCCCACTGTGTTTCTGACCAGTGTGTTTCTGCCCACTGTGTTTCTGACCAGTGTGTTTCTGCCCACTGTGTTTCTGACCAGTGTGTTTCTGCCCACTGTGTTTCTGACCAGTGTGTTTCTGCCCACTGTGTTTCTGACCAGTGTGTTTCTGCCCACTGTGTTTCTGACCAGTGTGTTTCTGCCCACTGTGTTTCTGACCAGTGTGTTTCTGCCCACTGTGTTTCTGACCAGTGTGTTTCTGCCCACTGTGTTTCTGACCAGTGTGTTTCTGCCCACTGTGTTTCTGACCAGTGTGTTTCTGCCCACTGTGTTTCTGACCAGTGTGTTTCTGCCCACTGTGTTTCTGACCAGTGTGTTTCTGCCCACTGTGTTTCTGACCAGTGTGTTTCTGCCCACTGTGTTTCTGACCAGTGTGTTTCTGCCCACTGTGTTTCTGACCAGTGTGTTTCTGCCCACTGTGTTTCTGACCAGTGTGTTTCTGCCCACTGTGTTTCTGACCAGTGTGTTTCTGCCCACTGTGTTTCTGACCAGTGTGTTTCTGCCCACTGTGTTTCTGACCAGTGTGTTTCTGCCCACTGTGTTTCTGACCAGTGTGTTTCTGCCCACTGTGTTTCTGACCAGTGTGTTTCTGCCCACTGTGTTTCTGACCAGTGTGTTTCTGCCCACTGTGTTTCTGACCAGTGTGTTTCTGCCCACTGTGTTTCTGACCAGTGTGTTTCTGCCCACTGTGTTTCTGACCAGTGTGTTTCTGCCCACTGTGTTTCTGACCAGTGTGTTTCTGCCCACTGTGTTTCTGACCAGTGTGTTTCTGCCCACTGTGTTTCTGACCAGTGTGTTTCTGCCCACTGTGTTTCTGACCAGTGTGTTTCTGCCCACTGTGTTTCTGACCAGTGTGTTTCTGCCCACTGTGTTTCTGACCAGTGTGTTTCTGCCCACTGTGTTTCTGACCAGTGTGTTTCTGCCCACTGTGTTTCTGACCAGTGTGTTTCTGCCCACTGTGTTTCTGACCAGTGTGTTTCTGCCCACTGTGTTTCTGACCAGTGTGTTTCTGCCCACTGTGTTTCTGACCAGTGTGTTTCTGCCCACTGTGTTTCTGACCAGTGTGTTTCTGCCCACTGTGTTTCTGACCAGTGTGTTTCTGCCCACTGTGTTTCTGACCAGTGTGTTTCTGCCCACTGTGTTTCTGACCAGTGTGTTTCTGCCCACTGTGTTTCTGACCAGTGTGTTTCTGCCCACTGTGTTTCTGACCAGTGTGTTTCTGCCCACTGTGTTTCTGACCAGTGTGTTTCTGCCCACTGTGTTTCTGACCAGTGTGTTTCTGCCCACTGTGTTTCTGACCAGTGTGTTTCTGCCCACTGTGTTTCTGACCAGTGTGTTTCTGCCCACTGTGTTTCTGACCAGTGTGTTTCTGCCCACTGTGTTTCTGACCAGTGTGTTTCTGCCCACTGTGTTTCTGACCAGTGTGTTTCTGCCCACTGTGTTTCTGACCAGTGTGTTTCTGCCCACTGTGTTTCTGACCAGTGTGTTTCTGCCCACTGTGTTTCTGACCAGTGTGTTTCTGCCCACTGTGTTTCTGACCAGTGTGTTTCTGCCCACTGTGTTTCTGACCAGTGTGTTTCTGCCCACTGTGTTTCTGACCAGTGTGTTTCTGCCCACTGTGTTTCTGACCAGTGTGTTTCTGCCCACTGTGTTTCTGACCAGTGTGTTTCTGCCCACTGTGTTTCTGACCAGTGTGTTTCTGCCCACTGTGTTTCTGACCAGTGTGTTTCTGCCCACTGTGTTTCTGACCAGTGTGTTTCTGCCCACTGTGTTTCTGACCAGTGTGTTTCTGCCCACTGTGTTTCTGACCAGTGTGTTTCTGCCCACTGTGTTTCTGACCAGTGTGTTTCTGCCCACTGTGTTTCTGACCAGTGTGTTTCTGCCCACTGTGTTTCTGACCAGTGTGTTTCTGCCCACTGTGTTTCTGACCAGTGTGTTTCTGAATACTGTGTTTCTGACCACTGTGTTTCTGACAACTGTGTTTCTGACCCGCGTTTTTCTGACCACTGGGTTTCTGACCACTGTCTTTCTGACCAGTGTGTTTCTGACCACTGTGTCTTGACCAGTGTGTTTCTGATCACTATGTTTCTGACCAGTATGTTTGTGACCACTGTGTTTCTGACAAGTGTATTTCTGACCATTGTGTTTCTGACCACTGTGTTTCTGGCCAGTGTGTTTCTGACCACCGTGTTTCGGACCACTGTGTTCCTGACCACTGCGTTTCTGACCACAGTGTTTCTGACCAGTGTGCCTCTGACCAGTATGTTTCCGACAACTGTGTTTCTGACCACTGTGTTCTGACCACTGTATTTCTGACCACAGTGTTTCAGACCAGTGTGTTTTTGACCAGTGTGTTTCTGACCACTGTGTTTCTGACCACTGTGTTTCTGACCACTGTGTTAATGACCACTATGTTTCTGACCACAATGTTTCTGACAAGTGTGTTTCTGACCAGTCTGTTACTGACCACTGTGTTTCTGACCGCTTTGTTTTAGACCACTGTGATTCTGACCATTGTGTTTCTGACCAGTGTGTTTCTGACCACTGTGTTTTTGACCACTGTTTTTCTGACCACAGTGGTTCTGACCACTGTGTTTCTGACCAGTGTGTTTCTAACCGCTGTGTTTCTGACCACTGTGTTTCTGACCACTATGTTTCTCACCACTGCGTTTCTGACTACTGTTTTTCTGCAATTGTCTTTCTGACTTGTGTGTTTCTGACTAGTGTGTTTCTGGCCACTGTGTTTCTGACCACCGTGTTTCTGACCATTGTGTTTCTGACCAGTGTGTTTTTGACCAGTTTGTTTCTGACCATTGTGTTTCTGACCACCGTGTTTCTAACCACTGTGTTTCAGACCACTGTGTTTCTGACCAGTGTGTTTCTGAACAGTGTGTTTCTGACCACTGTGTTTCTGACCACTGTGTTTCTGACCATTGTGTTTCTGACCAGTATGTTTCTGACCTGTTTGTTTCTGACGAGTGTGTTTCTGACCGGTGTGTTTCTGACCATTGTGTTTCTGACCAGTGTGTTTCTGACCACTGTGTTTCTGACCAATGTGTTCTGACCACTGTGTTTCTGACCACTGTGTTTCTGACCACTGTTTTTCTGACCACTCTGTTTCTGACCAGTGTGTTTCTGACCACCGTGTTTCGGACAACTGTGTTTCTGACCACTGCGTATCTGACCACAGTGTTTCTGACCACTGTGCATCTGACCTGTATGTTTCTGACCACTGTGTTTCTGACCACTGCGTATCTGACCACAGTGTTTCTGACCACTGTGTTTCTGACCAATGTGTTCTGACCACTATGTTTCTGACTACTGGTTTTTTGTAAGTGTGTTTCTTACCAGTGTGTTTCTGACTAGTGTGTTTCTGGCCACTGTGTTTCTGACCACCGTGTTTCTGACCACTGTGTTTCTGACCAATGTGTTCTGACCACTATGTTTCTGACTACTGGTTTTTTGTAAGTGTGTTTCTTACCAGTGTGTTTCTGACTAGTGTGTTTCTGGCCACTGTGTTTCTGACCACCGTGTTTCTGACCACTGTGTTTCTGACCAATGTGTTCTGACCACTATGTTTCTGACTACTGGTTTTTTGTAAGTGTGTTTCTTACCAGTGTGTTTCTGACTAGTGTGTTTCTGGCCACTGTGTTTCTGACCACCGTGTTTCTGACCACTGTGTTTCTGACCAATGTGTTCTGACCACTATGTTTCTGACTACTGGTTTTTTGTAAGTGTGTTTCTTACCAGTGTGTTTCTGACTAGTGTGTTTCTGGCCACTGTGTTTCTGACCACCGTGTTTCTGACCACTGTGTTTCTGACCAATGTGTTCTGACCACTATGTTTCTGACTACTGGTTTTTTGTAAGTGTGTTTCTTACCAGTGTGTTTCTGACTAGTGTGTTTCTGGCCACTGTGTTTCTGACCACCGTGTTTCTGACCACTGTGTTTCTGACCAGTGTATTGCTAACCATTGTGTTTCTGACCACCGTGTTTCTGACCATGGTGTTTCTGACCATTGTGTTTCAGACCACTGTGTTTCTGACCACTATGTTTCTGACTACTGGTTTTTTGTAAGTGTGTTTCTTACCAGTGTGTTTCTGACTAGTGTGTTTCTGGCCACTGTGTTTCTGACCACCGTGATTCTGACCATTGTGTTTCTGACCAGTGTGTTTCTGACCATCGTGTTTCTTACCAAAGTGTTTCTAACCACTGTGTTTCTGACCAGTGTGTTTCTGACCAGTGTTTTTTCTGACCGCTGTATTTCTAACCACCGTGTTTCTGACCACTGTGTTTCTGACCAGTGTATTTCTGAACAGTGTGTTTCTGACCACTGTGTTTCTGACCACTGTGTTTCTTACCAGTGTGTTTACGACCTGTGTGTTTCTGACCACTGTGTTTCTGACCATTGTGTCTCTGACCACTGTGTTTCTGACCACTGCGTTTCTGAGCACTGTGTTTCTGACCAGTGTGTTTCTGACCAGTGTAATTCTGACCAGTGTGTTTCTGACAGGTGTGTTTCGGACCACTGTGTTTCTGACCAGTGTGTTTCTGACCACTGTGTTTCTGACCAATGTGTTCTGACCACTGTGTTTCTGACCACTGTGTTTCTGACCACTGTGTTTCTGACCAATGTGTTCTGACCACTGTGTTTCTGACCACTGTGTTTCTGACCACTGTGTTTCTGACCACCGTGTTTTTGACTACTGTGTTTCTGACCCGTGTGTTTCTGACCACTGTGTTTCTGACCACTGTCTTTCTGACCACTGTGCTTCTGACCAGTGTGTTTCTGACCAATGTGTTTCTGACCAGTGTGTTTCAGACCGGTGTGTTTCTGACCACTGTGTTTCTGACCACTGTGTTTCTGACCACTGTGTTTCTGACCAATGTGTTCTGACCAATGTGTTTCTGACCACTGTGTTTCTGACCACTGTGTTTCTGACCACTGTGTTTGTGACCAGTGTGTTTCTGACCACCGTGTTTCGGACCACTGTGTTTCTGACCACTGCGTATCTGACCAGAGTATTCCTGACCAGTGTGCCTCTGACGAGTATGTTTCCGACAACTGTGTTTCTGACCACTGTATTTTTTACCACAGTGTTTCAGACCAGTGTGTTTTTTAACCAGTGTGTTTCTGACCACTGTGTTTCTGACCACTGTGTTTCTGACCACCGTGTTTCTGACCACTGTGTTTTAGACCACTGTGTTTCTGACCATTGTGTTTCGGACCAGTGTAATTCTGACCACTCTGTTTCTGGCCACTGTGTTTCTGACCACTGTGTTTCTGACCACTGTGCTTTTGACCACTGTGTTTCTGACCACAGTGTTTCTGACCATTGTGTTTCTGACGAGTGTGTTTCTGACCGCTGTGTTTCTGACCACTGTGTTTCTGACCACTATGTTTTGCACCACTGTGTTTCTGACTACTGTTTTTCTGCAAGTGTCTTTCTGACTTGTGTGTTTCTGACCAGTGTGTTTCTGGCCACTGTGTTTCTGACCACTGTGTTTCTGACCAGTGTGTTTCTGACCACTGTGTTTCTGACCACTGTGTTTCTGACCACTGTGTTTCTGACCACTGTGTTTCTGACCAGTGTGTTTCTGACCAGTGTGTTTATGACCACTGTGTTTCTGACCACTGTGTTTCTGACCACTGTGTTTCTGACCACTGTGTTTCTGATCAGTGTGTTTCTGACACCTTTGCTTCAGACCACTGTGTTTCTGACCATTGTGTTTCTGACCAGTGTGTTTCTGACCAGTGTGTTTCTGACCAGTGTGTTTCTGACCGGTGTGTTTCTAATCAATGTGTTTCTGACCACTGTGTTTCCGACCACTGTGTTTGTGACCAGTGTGTTTCTGAACAGTGTGTTTCTGACCACTGTGTTTCTGACCACTGTGTTTCTGACCATTGTGTTTCTGATAAGTGTGTTTCTGACCTGTGTGTTTCTGACCAGTGTGTTTCTGACCTGTGTGTTTCTGACCACTGTGTTTCTGACCAGTGTGTTTCTGACCACTGTGTTTCTGACCAATGTGTTCTGACCACTGTGTTTCTGATCACTGCGTTTCTGACCACTGTATTTCTGACCACTATGTTTCTGACCAGTGTGTTTCTGACCACCGTGTTTCGGACCACTGTGTTTCTGACTTCTGCATATCTGACCACAGTGTTTCTGACCAGTGTGCCTCTGACCAGTATCTTTCTGACAAATGTGTTTCTGACCACTGTGTTTCTGACCATTGTATTACTGACCACAGTGTTTCAGACCAGTGTGTTTTTGACCATTGTGTTTCTGACCACTGTGTTTCTGACCACTATGTTTTTGACCACTGTGTTTCTGACCACTGTGTTTTTGACAGCTGTGTTGTTGGAATGATGCTCCTCACCATGGCAGGAGTGACTCCAAAAAGGAACACCTAAAAGACAAGCCTTAGTGGATAAGTGGTTAATGGTGTCCACCTCTAGAGGCAGGGGCCCGGGTTCAAGTCCAACAAGATGAAATTATGCCCTTCCTCAAGGGACGTGGAAAATAGATGCCAGGAAGCTAGCTCAATCTCTAAAGTTCCTCTTTAACATTCTATAAGGCAAGGTGAGGGTCCAGGAAGGTGGCACACCTTCTAGAAGGGGTGACTTGTCCTACAAGGCATCTAGAGGTGTCTCAGTCTTCTGGACACATTCCCTCCTAGTAGAGGCAAGCTGAGGAATCTAGGAAGGGGCAGAAGCTTCTAGAGGAGGGAAGGGATGCCTTCCTTGGTGGGAAAAGGACATCCTACCAAGGAGCACTCTAGAAGCCATAGAATCTACTAGGAAGCTCTAAATCTGGCATGCTTTGGTGTTCTAGAAAGCTTAGATCAGTGGCTATAAAATTGGACTGCTTGTGAGCCTTGATCAAGTGTTCATTCCCATCCAATTGAGGCGAAAACTATTACCTCACTCGCTGACAAGATTTTGCCATCATTGGAACCAGTTGCCTCCACAGTTTCAGTCTCTCCCAGAACAGTTGGTGGTGTGAAACAGCCACTGCTAGGGACCCTCCAGGGTGCACACTCACCCTCACGCCAACAAAGGGTTATGGGTCCACGCCTCTAAGGGGTTCAAAGGCAGCTTGATTTCACGCTCCCAACAGCAAGACATGGCAACTAGCGAGTAAGAGAGCAGCCGCGCTGTCCTTACGTTTGATGGGACATGCTTTGCCTTGTGGAGGTGGCAGTTTGAGGTCTTCCTCGATGACAAGGGACTTCTTGAGCTCGTAAAAGGTGATGAGACTGCTCGGCCGGAGACTGCAATGGCTGAGGTGAAGGAGGCATACAAGAAGCGCAACAAAAAGGCATTGGCGCTCCTTGTGTCCGCGTTATGCCCACCACAACTTGGACACATCCAATGATGCACCCTGGCCACGGACGCATGGTCAAAACTCTGCTCCATCTACCAGTCAAGCAACCTTGCCAATCAGCTCTTCATCTTCAAACGGCTCGTCACCCTCCGAGCCAACGAAGGCGCCAACATCATGGAGATCATGCAGCAAATTGAGTCCCTCGCAGCGGAGTGCGTGACCACGGGTTGGGAGGTCGACTCTCAGTTGCAAGCTATGATCCTCCTTCTGGTCTTGCCAGACAGTTGGAGTCCCATGATCACAGTCCTTGGTGGCTCGCCTTCCGACAAGCTGAAGTACCCGAAGGTTGCTGAGTATGTGCGCAATGAGTGGATGCGACGTGGCGGTCGAGAGAGTGCAGTAGCATCAACTTCAGCTTACACAGTTCATCCTCAAAGTGTAGGCCAAGGCGACAAGTGGAAGGGTGCCAAACAGGGCACTAAGAAGGGTGACAAGAAGGGGGAGTGCTTTAACTGTGGCAAGGAGGGCCACTACGCGCGCAACTGTCCCAAGAAGAAAACAGATCGGTCGCTGCGGGGCGGGAAGAAAGATGAGCAGGCCCTTATGGCGTACAACTCCACCAACTTGAAGGATCCGGGAGTTACCGTCATCGACTCCGGATCAGGCCGCTACACGCAATGCAACAGGGCGGCATTTGTCACCTACGGCACCTCGGAGGGACGCATGACGATGGCCAATGGAAAACAGAGGTGGCCGCCGGTGAGGGTAACGTCCGCACTGAGTCAATTGTGGAAGGAAAACCTTTCACGAGCGCAATCTACGATGTGCTGCATATGCCTAACTTTGGGGCAAACTTGCTCTCCGTCAGCCGCCTTACCGACAAGGGACTTGAGATGCTCTTCACAAAGAAGGAGGCCATAATCCGTAAAGAGGGCAAAAGGTGAGGTGATTGCGCGTGCAAAGAGGGAGGAGGACTTGTACCTGCTACGCGCGAAGATCCTCAGCAGCCGGGTGGGGTCCAACGCCGCCAATCTTCCAACGAAGGACGGAGGAGACCTGGACCTATGGCACCATCGACTCTGCCACATTTCTCCATCAACAGTGAAGGAGATGGCTAAGAGAGAAGTGGTGCAGGGTCTCCAAATCAGCGGCCTTGATGGAACCAAGGAGACCGTGTGTGAGCCATGCATCATTGGCAAATCAACTCGGCAGCCGTTTGTTGCCAAGGGGACGCGTGCATCGGCAAAACTGGCCGTGGTGCACACAGATGTGTGTGGACCGCTTGAGAGCTCCATCGGCGGAGCTCGCTACTTCCTCACCTTCATCGATGACCACAGCCGGAAACTCTACCTCTACCCAATGAAGCGGAAGAGTGAGGTCCTTGCGTGCATGCAAGAGTTTGTGGCTGATGTGGAGCGGCAAACAGAGTTGAAGGTGAAGGCATTCCGGAGTGACAACGGCGGTGAATATGTGGGGTGCCTTAGGTGGATGAAGAGCAAGGGGATTGAGTGGCAGAAAACAGCTCCATACCCCCCATAACAGAATGGCGTCACAGAGAGAGCGAATCGCACAATCCTTAACATGGTGCGATCCACGTTGAGTGGCGCCGGCCGTACACAACAGTATTGGGCGGAGGCGGCAAGGACAGCAGCGTACATCATGAATCTCATGCCGACCAAGCCGCTGAAGGACAAGGAGAGCAATGCGTGGAAGACGCCACAAGAAGTGTGGAGCGGGAGGAAGCCGGCAGTGGGTCACCTCCGCACGTTTGGTCGTGTTGCACATGCAATGGTGCAGGCACATGAGGGACGGAGCAAGTTGGACCCGCGTAGCCGCCGGTGTATTTTCCTTGGATATGAGAGCGGAAGCAAGGCGTATCGACTCTTTGACCCAAGGAGGCAGCAGATTGTGCGGAGTGGCAATGTCACGTTCGACGAGAAAAGCCGTTGGACAGACAAGGAGGCAGGTCTCTCCAAGAGGGGGGAGTGGATGCCACTCCTTGAGGGGAAGACGCCGGAGGACGTGAATGAGGGTGACGTCCTCGTAGCAGCACCAGCCGAAGATGATCGCGCGAGGGATGGGCAAATGGCACAATTTGTTCCGGGCAGTTTGGATGAGGAATCCAAAGCATCGGAGTTGGACGTGGAGGCAGGGAGTCGACCGATGTCTCCAAGGTCTCCAAAAGAGGGGGAGCAGGCGCTAGGAGAGGATGGCGCGAAAAGGGGACAGCAACAACGACAACCGCCACAAGAGCCCCGCACGAGTAACCGTGTACGAAGAAGGACAAAAAGGTATGATGCCAACAAGGGCATTTGGACTGGGTTTGCACAAGCCTTCTTCACGCAAGAGGAGCCTCAATCTGTAAAGGAGGTAGTGCAGCGGAAGAATGGGGCTGAGTGGGAGGGAGCAATAAAATCTGAGCTTGCCTCCCACGAGGAGAACGGCACTTGGGAGCTGGTTGACCGGCCGGAGGGTGAGAAAATCATCGGCTCCGGAAGAAGCTCACAAAGGAGGGGAAGGTGGAGCGGTACAAGACGCGGTTGGTGGCAAAAGGATATGCCCAGAGAAAAGGGGAGCACTACGATGAGACCTTTGCACCAGTTGCCAAGTTTGCCTCCATCCGTACTATCCTCTCGATGGCAGCAGCACGCGACTACGAAATCCACCAAATGGACGTGAAAACCGCGTTCCTCAATGGTGACCTGGACAAGGAAGTCTACATGGAGGTGCCAGAGGGGGTGGATGCGCTGCAAGGGAAGGTGTGCCGGCTTCGCAGGGCGCTCTATGGACTGAAGCAAGCTCCGCTCATGTGGTACCTCAAGATCGATAGTTTCATGGGTGAGCTTGGCTTCAAGCGCTGCGAGGCCGATCACAGCGTGTACGTGCGTAATCAGCCAGGACTCCACCAAATTGTCGTCCTCTACGTGGATGACCTCATCCTTGTGTCTTCGG